>JAPYYQ010001578.1:0-31594 GCA_030522585.1 Anagyrus pseudococci
AGATTAAGTACAAAAAAGAAATAAAAATAAAAATAAAAAGCGCAAAACTTAACAAAGTTTGGCAACGCTAAGCCCGCTATTGCTAACTACGCTCACGCGTAGTTAGCAATAGCGGGAGAGAGAGAGAGAGAGAGAGAGAGAGAGCGAAAGAGAGTGAGAGAGAAGAAGAGAGAGACGCAGATATAGCAAGAGACACTTGCATTATTCGCGGCATTATTATTCCGAATGGCACTCGAGTTATGTCCCCGCATATAAATGAGCTCTCGCTCGGCCATACACAGCGCCCGCAATGCTCGTACGGCGAGTAAGTAGAAAGGCTGGATCTCGGGGAAACACACATACACACCACGAGCACGACTGGCTCAGAGCTGCAAAGGCTTCCGGGCTACTTTACAACGCGCGCCAGAGGAAAAGCTCCGGCTGATTCTCGCCATTGTGTAGGCTTATCTCTCTCTCTCCCCCTTATCAGCGCTCGTATCGGCATGTCTAAGCGACCGCGAGACTGTTTGTCAGCTTCTCGCTTATTATTATTGCTGGTTTCCCCCCGCAGGCCTGCAACTCGAGGTCGCGGAAAATTAGCGTTTACAGACGGCCAAACGACTTTACGTATATACGTATACACGCAGAGTAACGTTTCTAAAGCACCTGAGAGATTGACGTCAGACAAGAGACCCGAACGCAAGATTCGACGCGTAGAGCGAGTTAAGGGTATTTATGGAATATTGTAATCTATGGAATTTCGATGCGACTATTGAGGAAGATCGTCAGCGGCGAGTCTCATTACTTGGTCTCCCTTCGAAATTGAATTACCAAGCGTGACGGTGTACGAATATTGTCGGTTGACCGGGGGGGGGGGGGGGGGGGGGGGGGGGGAAAAGGGGGGGGGGGCTCCTTTGGGGGGGGGACGAGTGCATAGTCAACAGGTGATCCTCTATTGTCGTCTACGTCGCTCTCCCTCTCTCTTATTCCGCGCGCGGCTCTAGGAATAATAAAGAGCGAGATCGCGAGTAGAGGCGAGAAAGGGAAAGAGCGCGGCTAGGGCTAGAGCGGTATAAGCACAAAGAGAGCCGCGCGCGCGCGCGACAGACGGAGGAACAAATAGTATATACAGAGGTCTGAGAAGAACTTGACTTTAACCGGCGGAGAAAAATCGAAACTCCCTCCGAGGTGGCACGAAAGAACGCCCGAGCTGTCTGTGTATGTGTATGCGCTTTACTCGGCTATAGTGAAAGCGAAAGTATGATGCCCGAGAGACAAAGCGCACGAGTGAGAGTCAAAGGAAAAACCGCTACGCCGAGTTTTTATCGGTCTCGCTATGTTGAGATATCGCCCGCGCTCGGCACTAATGCCCTCTTCCAGCCAAGAAAGATTAATAATCTTCAGTGGAATGAACGACACGGTCAGGCGACAGAAACGTCAAAGAAAATGAAATATTTTAAATGAGGCTTTCGTGTGTTCGGAGAAAAAAAATAAATTTCTATAGTAATAAAATCATCATCACATCCATCTCGACCCCAAAGCGTCCAAAGCAATAGTGCATCCCCAAACGCAGTGGTACATAAAGTACCCTTTGCCGTATGCTATAGAGCTATATCCCTCGGAATGCTACATAAGTGTTGGCCGACAAAAGAAAACGCGCAAGACTGCAGGACTTTTCTCTCTCGCGTTTAATCGCATCACGATTATTAGGCGCGACGACCGGGCCTTTTTTCACACAGGGGCGTAAAGTGCGTATAACCGGATTAGGGCTTCTCGCGCGCGCGCACTCGGAGAGAGGAGTTCAATGCTCGGTGCACGCATTGTTGGGACCAGACGACGAGATGCGCGCAGTCCCATTGTCTCGATCGAGACTCGCATATAAGGGAGTGCAGGACTTGTATTCCTCTCTTCTGAGCAAAGTTTAACGTTTGCCGAGTGAAAGAGAAACAGAGATGTCGTAAAAGTGAGTCGACTCTGCGTTGACTAATGTACGACGAGCATATCGATCGATCCTGAAGAATATGTGTATCGGGAGAAGCTGGGTAGGCTTATGATGGAGATATGTTGTTGCTGGCGCATCGTCTGAAAGATAATGAATTTCGAAAAAGATAACGCGACTGCGTTTTAGTCAGAGAGAGCAAAAGATAACGCGTACACGTGGCCGTAAGAATTGCATCACAAGAGCTGACGAGCAATGCCTCGACAGGCGGGCATTATCTTTTTACGAGCAAACAAACAATGAGTAAGCCTTATATGCCAAGGCGCACTAGGCTAGCGCAAAGTAATTTGCTGGCTACTTAACGATGAGCGATACTAAGTTTACGACTCTGATAATCTTTGATTTACCATCCGATAGATCGGCTCTCCTCCGCAAATCCTCGGAATATTAATAACACATTAGCGCCTACTGATGCAATTCTCGACTTGCGATTGTTTTTCATGATTTTTTTCTCTCGGCTTGCTCCTGCGGCTTGAAATTGTCTCTTTCAATTCATCCACGTCCAAAAAACTCGAGCCTTATTAGAATACGCGGAATTATAAACGGTATGTCTCAACGATACGCAGGGTAGAGAACTAACTTTCCTTTGTTCTTGTTTTTCCGAGAAATTTACTGCATTAATCGACCGAGCGTCTACGCGCGCCCCGAGAGAGATAATTTATGTAGGACGATTATGCGCATGGGCTGTGTGTTTGACACAAATATTTTACGATCCCAAGAGCGCGGCATTAGAGTGTTTTTCAGACGTGCCATACCCGCGATAAAAATAGAAGCATAATAAGTCTTGAGTCAATTTCCACGGAAATTTTATGAGATTGGCGAGTATTTATAAGGTTTATAGAAACGTGAAATCGTTTCAAGAATTTTATGATTTTTTGAGTGACTTCAATCCATACATAGAGATGACAAATTGAATTTCTAGATGAAACATCGAAATATACTAACCCATCAACTTTTTCGTTCGATTCATAGCCAAAGTTACAAGTCGTACATTTATCATGGACTTTACATGCAAAGCAACAATCGACAGTTTAATCAGTGCAAACGATAACAAGCCGCGCGCGCGCACTCTCCTCATTAAAAGCCAGGAGTTGGGTGTTTGGAGTATGAGTGCCCATCGTCAGAAATTACAGGTGCGCCAGCGATAAATCGCGCAAAATATTATAATTAAATTAACTGTCATGCCGGCGTTCACGAATAGATGCATAATAAATCGCTTTGCGGCGGCAATGTAGGGAGGAAAAAGGGTGGTGTGGGTTATGGAAGAGGAGGGGAGGAAAGAGGAGTGGGCGATGCACGCTCTATCCCTGATTTCGGCCGCATCATTCTCTGTGATTGCTAAGCGGACAGCGACGCGTAATATCGAACTATATATATTTAATAATTCGCGCGCGTATGCCCACCAACGCCTGACAGCACATCCCCCCTTTTTCTCCCCTATGCGCACATGCGCCCTGGTGAACCAGCTCAAGCGTATTAAATTATCTCTTTTTTCCTCTCCCGTTTTTTAATCGTATTATGAATCGATGAGATTTTTTCGATAGTCCAGCAACTGCCTTTTTCCTCCCTCTGCTTGTTTTTTTCCTCTCTCTCTCTCACTCTTTTTTTGTACAAAAGAGACGTTTATTCCCCGGGCAAGCGGATTTTTTGGAGGGAGGTTTTTGTGTGATTTCTCTGGGAATATATAATGCAAAATTTCAGGATTAATTTATGCCGCAATTTCCCCGGAACAAAAGCAACATTATCGGCTGAATGCGTAATCGATGCGCCGCGGCTGCTCTCCTGATGACGGAATAAAAATAACGCAAAAATGTAAACAGCGCTCGCACTATCGCGCTGGAATGAAAATTAATACTCGCCATGAATTTTTTATCAAATCACAGGAGACAGGGAAGTTTGGATAAACGGTTTATTTCGTCTTGCGTGCATTTATTCAAAAGTTTCGTCAAAGAGCTGTAATAATCGAAATAATAAATCGATCAATTACTTATTTATTATCAATCTCAAAGTTTATACATTTAAAAATAACCAAGGCATACTTTTTTCAAATTTTAATTGCTCACCAGAATAAAAAACTGCATCTGCAAGACTACTGAAATAAGCTATAAAATTTCTACGGAGGGGATCAGAAACGCAAAAAAAGATGCTATAGGCGTCAGACCTGTATGCTTCTCGATATCTATTTATTGCGGGTACGCGAGAGGCCCGCATTCTTATAAGCTTCGCACATACTTCAAGCGTGTCAATGAAATTATTCTTAAGCTTGTTCGCGTTACATTAGTTAGCTTTTCTCCCTCCCTGTCGAATACATAACGACATACCCTGATCTACAGGTAGCTAACCGTAACTTTTCATCCACCAACCTGAGTTATTTTCAATTTCAATGCTTGTAACATCCCAATCAAATTTCAGTGTTCCCTGCAACGCTTTATCTCCATCTCACCTCGTCTAACACACTAAAATAATCACACCCTCCGAAAATTAAAGAAAGTATTATTATAAACGGAGTTGCAATGGCTTACGAAATCCGCGAAAAAAGCTACGTCACTGACATTTCTGGCGCACGCTGTACGGGCCCCACGCAACGACGCAGGTTTACATTAACCCACTCGAAGTGGCAATCGGCGTTAACGATCATCAGGCGGTCTGTATTTTTCAAAACGCGAGAGAATTGCGTCAGAGTGTATACACACGGGCCGTGTACACGCCTTGCCATAATTATCCATAGGCGCCTAAATAATTAACGAGCGCGAGCGAGGCAAGAGCCACGCGCGAGCGTGTCATCAGACGTGCACACGCGTATGTATATATAGCTGGTTATAATTGTCAGGCGCGATAAGGAGGAGAAGAACATAACGCAGGCGCCCCGCGCGCGCGCTGCTTTTTTTAATTAACCTCACACCTCGCCGATCCCGAATAACTTCTTTATACTACCATCTGCTATATGTATGCGTGTATGGACTATACCCGTCCTCTCTTTTGCTCCCTCAGCCCCTCTCTCTTGTGTCTCTTCCTCACGTGCGCTCGCGTGGCTTTTCCGCGCATTATGCGCTCGTAATTAGTAGAGGCGCGAGAGCGCGGGCTGCTCTTCTTTTTTTCGCGCCTTCCTCCCGCGCACGTGTATAAAAGCGCGCACATATACGTATAAGCTTTGAAGGGGTACGCTAGTCTCTCTCTCTCTCTCTCTCTCTCTCTCTATCTCTGTCCCTGTCCCTCTGTGCTTTCGGCCGCACGCGTTTTAAACTGCATACACACAGAGACACACAGACGGTGCTCTCTTTTGCGCCGACAGTTTGTGCTTCGCACTTGACGACGAGCTTCTTCGAGCGGACGACATTCTCTCACATTTTGGCATTGCGCGCTATATGAAGTTGCTTAGGCGCGAGAGCTGTTTTGTTTCGTTTCGCGGCGATTAACTTTCTAAAGGCGCCTCGGTGACGTAGTATTCGGGAAAAACTACGAGCAATGAGGAAAGAACCGCGCGTCTGGGTGTGTATACTTTCATAAGCATTACGTACGTATTAGCCTTATATTCTACTGTTTTTATGGATTTAATAAATTTTAATTAATGATCGCTTAATTGGCTCGGTTGACGTCAGTTGATTAAATAATGAAAATAAAAGAAAAAAAAATTGCTCCCGACGCAATAAGCGTACAGTAATTTATACATATACGTCGTTTACGTGCTAGATTGATCATATTTATAAGCCTGCGTAGTGATAAACAAGGTCATCGAGAGTAAGAGCAAGAGAGACGGGAAGAGGGAGAGTACCAACGTCAATAATCGGCCCGCTGTACACGAGAAGTCACATTTTTAATATCGCGGATAAATACACGGCTGGGAAACGAACCGACTGACTCCTAATTTCACAAAATGACTCGGCAAGTTTTGCCTTTACATTCCCACCCTGAAGTAGCGTTAATCGATATAATATATGCTCCCGAGCGGCGCGAGATCAACTTTCAACGAGAAGTCGTTTTTCGTCGCTGATTGCGACACTTTAATTTTTCCATCGCAGCATCGAGACCCGCGAGTACCGCGCTGATCGTTGCGGCCCGTCTAAAATGTGCGAGCATTTCGCGTTCGATTATTTATGCCCTGTCATCGCTGATGGCGCGCTTGTTACGTGTTTATGGCTGTCAGATCGACGGCCTCGATATAATTGTAATTTCGTAATTCCACGGCGGTCGATAACATTACGATAGTTTGCTTTAAATTTTGCATAATATTACAGATAATGTAAATGGTTTCTTAATTATAGGCACGACGTCTTCAACGAAACTGAGTGTGTACACTGTACTGTTCTTTCTATTGACAATTTTAATTAATCAACCAACTGCTCGTGCAAAACAATTACAAAACAATAACAAAAACACAAATTGTAAATCGCAGAGGGGGAGGAAGAGGAGGAATGAGGGGGAGAGAAATATACGAATCGAGCACTGCAGCGACGAAAATTGCCTCTTTAAGCCCGGTGGGAACGGTCCCCTCAATCAGAAACTCTTTAGCGGCCAGTCTCTCGTGGCCCAAGAGTAGAAAGAGAGCTAAAGGAAGAAGAGAGGAAAGAGTCGGTGATGTCGAGCGTGTAGATGAAGTATGCATTTCTGATGACTGTTAATCCGGAACAACCGCCTCATGCATATACGCGAGGACGACGACGACAAGCCGGCCGCAAGAGCGAAGCGTGTGCGGCTCCTCTTTTTCCCTGACGAAACAGAGAGACCAGAAGCGTGAAAGCTGCGATGGGAGAGAGAAAGAGATGATGTCGAGGAGGAGAGACCCCCCGTTAACTTTTAAGCGAATTAATTTACAGCTCGTGCCGCGGCGATCGCACCGTCGTCGTCGTAGCAGCAGCGGAGTATAAGGAGGAGGAGGAGAGGCAACAAGGGCGACAAGCGACATATCCTCCTGCTCTCCACCCTACCTTGTCACCCATCCCCCCTTCACTCTCTCTCTCTCTCGCGATGACAGACGCGAAAGTGGCGTGACGACTATTCGCGCTTATACACCCAGTCCAGCGTCGAGGAGATCCTCCTCGTCCGAGAGAGCCACCAAGTTAAAGTCATATCAATCTCATTTATGCCAATTCCGAGCCTCCTCTCTCTCGACCAGCCTCCTCGTTTTTCAGCAGCCATGTGACGAGAAAGAGAGGAGTGTGGGTCTATAAGGAAGGGGATAGCCGCGCGGCGACGCACACACACACACACACACACACACACACAATGTATACGAGCGAGAATTTTCATGACAATCGGGGCCTGCTGCTGCGACACTACGCAGAGGAGAAGCTTGGCCGATCAGCCGGCGCGGATATGCAAATCTATCGGGATGGCTTGAAGCGCCCCAACTCTCTATATGTCATTCGCCCGTTTTCTCGCTCTTCGCCGGACTATGTCGCGACGAGGACGAGACTGGGAGGGGAAGCAAGAAGGGCGATTCTGGATGACTGCAAGCTAAGTGGTTTTGACGCTTACAACCAGACACGCCGGGAGTGTGGCTTGGCTAAAGGAAACTACATGCGTTTTTATATTACACCTGCACGACTAAGGATCAGAGCTGTGCACGTACGGCATGTAGGTAGTTTTAAGAGAAAATCTTTTTAAGGCACGTGGAAAAAGTAACAAATGCCAGCGGCGATATTGAAATTTATTTTTATTTCAATTTGTATTGTATTTGCGATACTTTTCTTGATAAGCTACAAACGATGTAAATAACGTATAAGCTCAAAATCTTCCTGAATGATGTAATGATTAAAGAAAAAAAAACAAGAATTCCGTAACTACGTGAATTACAGCTCTTTAGCATAATTCAAGAATAACAAGTGTAAATAGTCTCTCGTGTAACCCGATAACCGAATATAAAAATCAGCATTCTTGGGAGTTTACTCGTTAAATAACGATGATAATAATAACGCTCCTCTAAAAGATTCGAAATTTTTTTGTTCGACCTGGCAGTTAAAAGAGCGATCATTTGAAGTAGAAAATTACAATGGTTAACCAGGGGCGAAGGAAGGGATAATGCGACGAATCCGTAAAGACGGAGCGAGTGTATAACCACGAAATACGGCTTAGTAGTTGCAACAATGAAGCGCGCACTTCATTTTTAAGTAACAGCCAAGTGCATACATTATGCGCATCAAGCTCGAATTGATACGGATAGCGTTACGTAACAAGTTTAGAGAGCGGAGAAAGAGAGAGATAGAGAGTAATAACAAAGTGGTCCCGAGCAAGTATATACAACTTCGCTCGAACATAATAAGCGCACTTCAGAGGATGGCGAAGTGCATGTATTATCTTCATACCAGCTTCAAGAACAAGCCTAAGGCTCCGGCTAGACAACTTTCTGTCCCTTTCCTTCTAACGAGATAATACTTCGCGCACCGTTGCCCTACAAGAACGCCGAACATGTACGGCGTGAAAGAAGAAGTTCCATCTCTCTTTTACTTCACTAATGCACGCGGCGAGCCAAATCCGCCGCGAAAGAAAAAGACGAGTGCGCGTGCAGCAGCGGGCAGGAAATTAAATGCAGCAGGCGGTAGTCTATACCTATATACCAACGACGGCCAGTCGAGTTGAAGCACGCTGGGACGAAGGTTTCGGAGATCGACTGGTCTCTTCTCACGTGTGTTGTATGCCTGTGTGTGTGTGTACCCGTTGTGGCCCCGGCAGCGGCGGCGCGCGAGCGCGGAAGGGTCCCTCCCCGAGTTTATACCTGTCACCGCGATGACGATTCCCCGACAAGGGATATATATTATAACCAAGCCGCGTGGCCCCTCCTCCGTCGTTTCCTCCGAGACGTCTCCATCGCTCTCTCGTGCGCCGCTGGATTTTCGTTGCTTCTGCTGGAACAGGATATACTCGGGGCCTCTCTGTCTCTCGTTGTGTACGGCAATTTTTCGGCGATTCATATTTTAATTAGAGCGATTTTTTGCGCTTTATTGGAGCTGCTGGAGGCGCTCGTTGACGAGCTGACGGCAGTCTATACATACCCGGTTATTCCAGCGTCTCGCGCTACTCTGCACGCCGACTTCTCTTTTTCTCCCTCTCTCTCTCTCTCTCTCTCTCTCTCTCTCTCTCTCTCTCTCTCTCTCTCTCTCTCGTTTCATTTTCTCCTTTAGTCTCCATTATTTGGAGTGGCCGAGAAACAAGCAAGAGAACGAGAAGTCGTCGCGGGAGAAAAAGAGAGGGAATGAGAGGCTAGGATTATGGACTGCGCGCACACGATGTTTTTCGCACGGGGCCCTTTTCATTGGGCCCGCTATAGCTGGCAGCTTTCTCTCTCTCTTACTCTCTGCGCGACAGAGCAAAAGAATTGTTTACATTGGCTCGGCCACTGAGTTACTTTGATTTCACGCTGTCGGATTATTTTAATCCCACTTTTGCGTACTATCGCTCTCTTCGTTTCTCTCTTTTTCGTTTTGCATCTATACTTCGTCTTCTTCTCAAAGAGCAACACACGTATCTCCATGTGTGTCGAGTATATAACGTGAGACGCTGGTGCTATTTTTTTTCTTTTTTTAAACGAACCTAATTTTTTTTTAATTTCTATAATATTGTAATTTTATTCCAGAAACAAAGGTTATTTTTAGTCTGCATAGTTAGTATTTTTCTCAACAAAAAAAAAAAGAAAAAAATGTAATGCTAAAAATAACCGCGTTGACGTCATTTTATAACGCAAATCTTTTCAATATATAGAATAAATATTTCAAATTCGTTCATCGCGACAATCAATCAACCTCTTCCCGCATATTTTTCAATTACCGGTTGAATATCCCAACGCGCGCGCTCCAATACCCGAGCAAAAAAGAAAGAGGGCAAAAAGAAAAAAAAATTAAATAAAACGCACGTCAGTCCGCGCTCGTAAAATTCGCAATCGTGGGATATATTTTTTTTTGCCCGCGCGCACGATCGCGTATATATACGCACGTGCCCACACGTCCACGCGTAAAACCCGCTAATTTCGCGCGCATATTCCCTCACCGTGCGCGCGCGGCTTGACGTATTCCCAGCACGTACGCGACCGAAGGCACCAATACACCCTCCCCTTACCCCAGCCGCTCTGCCTCTGCGTGTATAAATATCACGCAAGAGCGCGAACGTGCGCGCCGCAGCCATTTTCAATTTCGAAGCGAACGCTACTCGCAGTCCGACGCTTATTTTACCTCGAAAATTTTACGTAATATTCCGTATGAAATGTGGATGTTTGATAAAAAAAAACAACGAATTTGATGCTAATGGAATATGCATACTTCGCGAAAATTGAAAACATACATACGCAGTGTCTTATATTTGAGTAATTATTTCTCAATCACGTTTTTGGTGTACACACAC
The DNA here is from genome assembly GCA_030522585.1 of Anagyrus pseudococci. Classification (NCBI taxonomy): domain Eukaryota; kingdom Metazoa; phylum Arthropoda; class Insecta; order Hymenoptera; family Encyrtidae; genus Anagyrus; species Anagyrus pseudococci. Next base: position 10,310 of record JAPYYQ010001578.1, read on the forward strand.
ACACACACACACACACACAAATTTTTAATAATTTGTAAATATTTTCTTTTTTTCCTACAAATATTCATTTTACGATTACAAAGAGTAATTTCAATCATCCTAAAGCCAAGTAAACAATCGATCTAACCCTTTTCACATCGTCCCCGATCACAGCGGTTGCCAGCTTGGCGTTTGAATTAGATTCGCTATCGAGGACGACGGCAGTTACACAGACCACACCGCGATAAGGAGAACACGCTTAGTGTGTGAATATGTGTGTACGTGAGAGAGACGGAGAGGAGGGCTTATCGGACTACGAGCTGCTTGCCATGCTCTGTCTCTCTTTCTACGTTGGCCTACTTTTGCAAATTCGCGTGACGCGACGAGGAAGGCAAGTGCGACGTCGAGGCTGGAGTTGAGTTTCAGATGTTTTTACGTGCGATAGGAATTTTTTGGAATTTTCGTGATCATTTTTTCTTTATTTTTTTTTATTATCAATTTTCGACATTGTATGTACCGTGATTGAATAACTTTAATCGAGTATTCTCATATGCAATTTCTGTGTTTTAATCGATTTCTAAATTATGCACGTAAACGTCCGTTTCCGTCGTATTATCAATATTTGATTCCAAAGTCAACAACCAAAGAGCAATTATTCTACTTTTGCGGCTTTTTAAAAGTCATCAAATTCATAAATCTGCTTCTACATTACAGAAACAATTCGAGATTCATCAAACTTAATTCAATATGCACGATCAATCGTGAAAATAAAAAGCAGTCACGGTTATAATCACACATCAAGCGGGGCTAACCCCCACAAGCTTACTTTGAGCACCAGTTAATCGAAGGGTCGTTTCTCCACACGATCACTCTCTCGGGAGAAAGAGCGAAATGCTCGCGAAAACCAACGGTCCATAATATATATTACCGCGGAGGCGATGATTTGCAAAATAAGCCCTTCCAACTTCTATAATGCGCCGCGTGCTTATACCCCGCCACGCGAACCCGTACGCCAAGCCAAGACCTCCTGGCGTTTATCAAGTGTATGAATTAAATTGCCGTTTTATTACCCCTTGGGGTAAGGCGAGGGAAAAGCATAGCACACCGACGGCACAACCAACACTACCCCGAGTCGTATTCACTGTACCCCCCCACGCCGTTCCAAATAACCCGTACCCGATACGCGAATAATTTCTAGCGCGCCCATGTGTGCGTTCACGTCTATGTGTTTTTACGACACACATTCAATGATTTAATTGGCCTACGTATACATTCGTTTCGACTTATCACGCGGCCTTTTTTTTCAGCCTCCCGCGCCCATATCGATCCTCGCAAGGATGAATGCTTATTCAATTCTGAAGAAGGCTAATTTCGCATTTGCACCTCTACCTTACGTTTCCTGTGTGTGGGCTCTTGAAAATTGAATGGAGCGAAACAATACCAATAAGTCGCCGTTCTCGTTCGCTCTGATCACAATCGCGAAGTTATATTTAAAAACGCCTAAAAGTATAATAAATCACGCGCGTTAAATAAATCACTGGGGTTTTCCCGGGGACGATGAACAAAACGCAAACTCAACGTGTCCAGCAAGACGAAAATCCGATAGGTTACCGGAAAAGGCGAAAGAGACGAGGGAGCTTTTTCCAATGGCTACAAGATTTCCGCATTATGCTGGTGAGTCGCGGCGGTCGTTCGACTGTTACGAATCGTCTTTGGGCGATCGATCGATTACGCGTGCCGAGAGAGGCGAGACGGCGGCGCGTGGACTCGCTTGGGTATGCAAGGAACAACGAAAGCCTTTACCGCAAGCGTCGAGCGTGAACGAAAGATTGCTTTTCACGTGAAATGAGGAGTCGCGTTGCCGTTAAAAAGGGAATTTTTATGAGAGGTTAAGGTTTTATGATGATTGAGTAAAAAATTGTTTTTTAATTTCGGCGCTCTTTTTTCAATCGGTAAAAAAATCAAGCTTTATAACATCTTTTTTTAAATCCTATTTGGAGGGTTGACGAGAAATACTACTGTATACCCTGTGCATATTTTGTCAATCTATACATATGGAAGGTAGAAGTAGAACCTGTTAAAATATTAGAATTGATTTCTAAATATTGAAATATCCTCCTTTCACCGCCAAAACAAATCCAATCGAGAAAGAGAGTATAAGAATGAGAAGGGGACGAAAGAGAGAGAAAGAAACCAGCAGCAATCAATTTCCCATCCATATTGCAAACGTCGGAAAAATCGTCTGGCGTCTATATGCCTAGCACGTAGTCCTTCGCGCGTAGAATTTCACGACGCGTTTTCATCAAAAACCGAGAGAGCGTCGCGCCAGTAGCTTTTCCTCCCTCTTTCGCGTGTGTGACTCACTACTTCCGCGATCCCAAAAAAAAAGAAGCGAAAAATGTGGATCGCAAGCGATGGACGGCTGCGGCGAGTGTTTGTTCACTCGCGGTCGGAAAAACTTTGGCCCCCCTCCCCCCTTTAAAATTAGAAAAGGAACACGGCAACGTGTCTAGCAGGCAAAAAAAAAACACGGAGCAGCGAGAGCGGTCAGAAGTTGAGAGAGCCCGGCATTTTTCCAGTGCGAGTATATACATATATAAGTTCACTGGGTTCTAGGGCTATGAGAGAGAAAGAGCGTTGGGTACAGGGTGGAAGAGGAGAGAGAGGGTGGGGGGGTGAATTTGAAAAGGGAACCTCGCTCGGCAAGCCGCGGCAATCACGACGCTTGCAATTTTTATGAAGTCCTCGGCGCAGTCTTCGCGCCGCTGAATAATTCAGGGTCAAGCGGTCGTTCTGAGAGCTTCCAAGCTTCGCGTATAAGCCCTGCGGCTCTAGAGTTGGGGCTCTACTGCTGAATTTTTTTTGCTCTCACTGATGTAGTGCTTCAAGCGTTTCGTCGAATCGCGACCGAGGGTTAATTATAACTTTTTGCATTAGTAATTGATTGCACCATTACTACTTGATGGCCAAATGTTGGACAACGACTTGGAAGATTTTTTAACGTTACAAAACTGGATTAAATGATTTATTCGAGGTACTTCTTATCGAGATCGAACTGGTAGCGCAAATCGAATCCTCTAACGCGATGAGCTGGGCGGACGGGGGAGAGTTCACTGAATGCAAAGCCGAACTTCCGAGAGACGACTTTGAATGAAACCACGAGTCCTACAATCCTGAGAGGAAGAGTCACGCTCGAGATCGAATGCAGGCTCCGTTATCCTCAAATTCGCGTAGTGACCGATCCGGCTTAACGAGTAATTAGAAATCCCCAGAGCGCGGCCCTTCAATGTCCACCAAATTTCAATCCTATTGGGAATATACGAGAAGACGTTCCACGCACATGCCGATGGTTTCTGTTTCATCGTAAAATAATATCACCTCTACATGATACACTATTTTATCATTACTCACTGCTATTAATCAAATTTGTTATTAATCGATCAGATGAAGTAAAAAAATATCGAAGTAAATAATGACGCTCGACTCGTTCCAAAAAAAAAAAAATATATTACATCACAGTATATTTATTTTTTCTCAGGAGCTAAACGTCAGACACACGTAAAACTGGGCAGCTCCGAGCGTAAGTGAGAAATCAATTTGGACACGAGAGGAGGAGCAGGAGGTCGAGACTGGCCTAAGGTAAACAAGCAATCGGATAAGATCTAATCGCGTCCTCGGGAACCATTAATATCCGCGCCTTGGAGAAAGGGAGTGTCCAAGCTGGCTGCCACTGGTAAGCGCGATCGATCAATCCAGCCCGGCCCACCCGACGATCGGGGCTCGTCTTCCCGAAACTCGGGCTCGAGGCGGTACAAGAAATTAGGGACGGCCGGATTTAACGAGATTTTTCGAGACCTCCTCCCACTCAGTGCGAGGAAAACATTTTCTCACGAGCTTACCAAGACGTTTGCTGATGGTTTTGGGACTAGCATTGCTCTGCTACGGTCTGTTGCTCTGTTTGCAAAATGTATACACAAAATATTTTTCTTTTTTACGTAACAGCGAAAAATAATTAATCTTGCTTCTTTACGGAACGATTTGGCGTCTGCAATTGTAATAATATTTTACAAGGTGTAAAAAAATATTCCCCGGCACGCATCATGCTAAGATAAGACCATACGATCTTATCTCCCAGGAAATCATTGAATATGAAGTGCATCGTCTATATGTATGCAGAGACGCGTAAAAAAATAAATGGGCTTCACATAGCAGGGTCACCACCGCGGTCGAGGATACATTTCGATTGATCCATTCCCTCGCTACCCATCGGCATGCGAGAGAAGGGTGTGTAGCACAAGCGAGCCCGTCGGCAAGCAACGTGGGTGTCTCTCTTGGTCGCTGTGTGAACGCATCGATCAGCCGCCGGCTTGTACCCGCGAGACTTTGAAGCTTGATGGATGTGAGATTATAAGCGAGAAAAAGGGAGAGGCCATTGGGAATATAACGAGAGAATCTGGACTCACGAGACATGCAGCACACGGCTGCTTCTTGGCGTGCGTGCATTTTGCAGCGGCAACCTTATGGGTGTAATGAGGCTGAAGAACCGGAGCTACTTCTCTCGACTTACTGGGGATTTGGCTGGGGGAATGATGAATTTCTCCAGCCTTTTCAAAGTGCTAACAAATTACACCGGACTGTACGTCGGCGTGTTTTGGAATTTGAGATCAGACGGCGTGTCCAAGGTGTGGATGCATCTATGGGTCGGGATTAAATTCCGCATAATGAATGGGGAAAAAAAATTGGTTCAATTTACAGAGATTCGGTGACGGAAGCATAAGTGGGCGAGAAAAAGGTAAAATAAACGCTCACGGCAACTCGAACGCTTTTCGTTATAATAAGCGAGAAAGAGAACACTTTTGTATTTCGGATGTCAAATTAGCACCGAGCCTTTGTTGTTCACTTAAGCTCGTCGTTTTTTCCCCTCGCTCTTTTTTTCTCCTTAAAAAGCCCTTTTATTCGTCTGCATAACTTGCCAACACAACGCGACGAAAACTTGGGCAGAGCGGTATAGTTTAGAATTTTTTTCAAAAGTTCACACCGCGCGTACCTTTGTCGTTTCACTACGTTGAAGCGGCTCGCTAGTAGGGCACAGAGGTACCGGGTTACACTTTTTCAAACTCTAGCTCAATGTCGGCCAAAATTCTCTCCGTTGTTAAACTCGTTTTTAGTATTCCATCACCCGAAAAATCTAGTTAATATCCTATAGACACTCCTCAGTCTCGCAGATTATTACTTAAAAATCACTTCCTATTTAGCTCGCAATATCTCTCAACTATCGTGTCCACTTCTAGCAATTACTTGCCGGGTGATATGAAGACGTGCTTTGCCTCCGGAGTAGTCGTCATGAAAAACCATCGAGTCGTTGCGCGGTAGATGCTTTGGGAAAACAAAAAAAAAGAAAAAAAGAACGCAGCCGAGAAAATCCAGCTCTGGGGGCTGTCTGGTAACGCGCCATTTATTTTTCCCTATAGCCTACGAACAAAAAGCTACGGGTTCTCTCGCGAGGAGTCTGAACACTGCAGACGAGAGGCACAACAATACGTATATATAGCGCACGGGAAAACCGTGCGCGCGGACCACGAGTTCTGCCCGTCAGCCGCACATCCCTGCCAGCCTTCGGCGCAATAATACGCGGCTAGAAAAGCCCTTTCTTTTTAGCGCAGCGACGCAACGACACCTCGGCGAAAAGGAAAAACCTGCGACAACAACAAAAAAAAGAAGAGGAGGAAAACCCTCGGTGGAAAATAAAAAAAAATCCGAGAGAGAGAAAGCCGAAGAAAAGGGCCGCGGAGGAAAAACAAACGCGATGAACGAGAGACGTTTTACCTGAGGGGGTGCTGCTAGCTATAGGAGAGGATAGCAGTACGGCAGGAAGCGGGAGGTAAAGAGATGGAGCTGTGGGGGAGGGGAGGAGGTGTGGGCGAGATCGCGCGCATAATGCCGGGATTAAACGGGGCGGAAGTGGGTGGCGATGCCTCGTTTCGTGCGCGTCTCTCGATTTAAGGCCGGGACACTGCACACTTCTCTTCGCGATATACTCCGGCGAGGGAATAAGGCTCTCTCGCTGTGCGAGAGAGGGAGGAAGCTGGCGAAGGAGGAAGAGCTTGTCGGCGGGAGGGGGTGGACACGAGCCGCTCATGTAAAACGGGCCGAGGGAATCGGTCCCCTTACCCCCAGGGGGTGGTGAGGTGGCCCAAGCGTATGCGATAGCAGCAACAGCAGCCCTGACGCTGTGTCTGTGTACGTGTGTATACAGGGCTGGTGTCAAGCTGGCGGCCAGCGGAAATAGCCACGGCACTATCGGCCTGAGCCCCCGCCGCCCGGAAGGAGTCCCCGCGTCAGCAACGTCGCAGAAAAGAGTTCCAATCTTCTATTCACCAGCCGCTCTCGCTCTCCTCCCTCCCTATCTTTCTCTTGCATGCTGAAATGGCGTTCAGGACGATCTTGTATATGGACGCGGCGTTTCACTGGCATCGTCGTGGGTGGAGGCCGATACTTCCTTGTTTATCTGCGAAGGTTGATCTTCCTGTTCTTCTTATACGGATGACAACGTCGTCCTTGTAGTTGTAGCCTACCAGCCTCTTGCCCGGCTCTTTACGACTCCTTACCTCCTTTTTTGCGAGTTTTTTTTAGGGCTAAGCCGGACTGACTTTAAACTCGGGATTAAAGCGAGTTATTGCTATACGGAGATACGTTGAAATTTTTTGCTGCATTATAAAATCGTAGTAAAATGCATTCGTCCTTAACATCTTTATTCCCACGGATATTCAAGGATACGAAAAAAAATTAATTTAACGGCAAAATTTTCTTCGTGATTACAGTGTACTTACACCGGTGAAAACGCTTACGTAAACACAGAACAGCGTATCTGAGAGAAAGGAGCGCAAAGCTAGCTGTTGCTGGTTGAGGGAGGGGGGCAGTTGGCAAGGGGAACGCGCGTGAAATTCCGTAACCGAAATCTCGGAGAGAAAGGACCACGGCCACGAGATGTACGTATACATTTACATCAGAGCGCTCGTGTACGCGTGTGCGTGAGTGCGGGGGCTGGATCTCTCTCGGCCGTGGGTTCTGACCCTCCTCCCCTGTGCGCTGGATTTCCTTGACAAGCGGCGCGCGGATCTCGGATTACACGTCTGCGCGAGCAGTCTTCGTTCTGGCCCCTCTCTCTTCTTTGCCCCCCTCCAAAAATGAAGGTGCAAGCCGTGGCAAGCGTAGAAGAAGGCCGCACCCGCGTAACGGACGTCCTGTCGCGGCCCACGCCGCAGCGGTATATTCTCTTTTCTGATTCGCTAAGAACCCGGCTTCTTATTTTACATTTTCTTCTCTGCCTTGCTCCTTCTTCTTCGTCTTTTTTTTCTGAATTTGCAAATCTTTTCAACACGTTAACGATTTCTACATTATCCGTGTGTTTATACTGTGAATTGCAGTCAAGAAATTAAAAAAAGCGTAATAATTTTCTGGATTTGTTCCATGCATCAGATAGTTCGGCATAATATTCATTGCGGGCAAACCTTGGCAAGAGAAATGTGTTTGTACGTATCGAGAAGCTGGTCAGAGCTCCACATACCCTTGCACAATCTCGTTTACGTAGAGCAAGCAAGCAGCCTCGATCCGACGTAACGAGCGCGTAACCGGGGATAGCTCGAGAGGCTCGTCTCTCGTCCATTCTCTTGGGTCCGGGTTGGTCGGAGGCTTTGCCATCTAAACTAAATCTGTTCGCGTAGCCGCGTTCGGCTGCTGCAGCAAGAGCAGGAGGGAGAGAAAGGTGGTATAGGGACCTCTGCAATCACCAAGCAAACACACCTGAAGTGACGCACTCTCGCAGCTTACACGCGAGGTAGTTGCAGCAGCAGCCGAATAATGCTCTCGGCAGTAGCGCGCACGAGCTGCGATCCGGCAAATCTGAGAGAGAGAGAGAGCCGCCGCGCTCTCGTTCGCTCTTGGCCACAACAAGCTCCCGTGGGTGCGTGTGTATGTGTATCGGCTGGCAGCGGCTCATGGGCGCGTGGACAGTGTGCCCGCGGAGAGTCCCTCTGCATTCAGCTGTCAGTCAACCGAGAGTCGGATAGTCCCGCTACTAAGCTGCCAGTAGTACTAGCCCAGCAGCACCGAAAGAGGAGAGAGCGAGAGAGGGAGAGCAGCAGCAGCAGCAGCTGCACGCCCAGCCTCCCGGCGAACGCGATATCCCCGCGCGCTACCACAGAGAGAAAGAGAAAGAGAGAGAGAGAGAGAGAGAGAGAGAGAGAGAGAGAGAGAGAGAGAGAGAGAGAGAGAGAGAGAGAGAGGGAGGGAGAAAAGGTAAGCGTCGGTGGCGAACGAAATAAGCAAGAGCGAAAGAGAGAGAGAGAGGTAGTCCGAGAGAAACACAAGTCCTCGGCTCTCTCGCAGCTCTCTCTCGCTCCTTTTATTCCCTGTAACAGCTATGTAGTTCGCGCATATACGCGCTTACACCCTACCCCGACCTTCCTCCTCCTCTCCGCCTCCCGCTCCCGTGGAGAGAGACCTGGCGTACCTTCTCTCTCTCTTTCTTTCTCGCTCGCTCTCTTGCTCTCTTGGTCTCCTTTTTTTGAGTACCCTTCGAGTGATGTCGGCTGTCAGGATAGGAGCGACACGAGTGCTGGAGCACACCGAGGTCCTTGCGCACGGGAAAAAGAAGAGGGAGAGATTAAGCGAGGGCGAAATCGAGCAGAGGTCTGGGAGACTACTAAAATAAGGAGAATAAGAGCTGCTGCTTGCCTTAAACCAGTAAGATGAAAAAATTGATGTTTAGCGTCAATATGGAGACAGTCACATTACTGACTTTCTAAAATTGTTAGTTTTTAGACATATCCTAGAGAGCATTTGTCAATGTCTAATTAGTATCTAAAAAAAATCATAAAATTTAGTCAAAAACGTTTGTACCGTTCGTCAAATCACCAAACCAAAGCTTAGCCAAGCACATGTTATCAAGTATACTCCTTAACAGCTACCGCTATCCATCGTCCGCTCGTTCGAATCACATGCTCAAGTATCGAGCAGCACACGCCTTCTCAATCGAAGCTCACACGCCTTTGGCCCTTACCAGTTGAAAAAAAAAGGAATCGGCCAAAAGAATCGCAGGACAGAAGTAGGCTGAATTGGGATCGCGGGCACACACGCGCGCGCGTCATTGTTCGCGCGTCGCTTATGGGAACCGCGCTGCCGAAACGGTAATTGATGCCTTTGAGAGCATTTCTCCCTCCGCGTCTTACTCCGCGTTTTCTCTCTCACTCTCTTGGGGGAATCCGATGCGCGGGCTTTGTGTTTGTTTAATTGAAGCGCGGCGATTTAAAGACCGGCCTCGGGCGGACTTCGCCCTCTTATTCTTCCCCATCGTGATTGATACACATCTTTTTAACTGCGGTTTAACTCCTTCGCTGTTCCTTCCCCCTCGCGCTTTTTTGTATCGTTGGACAAGCAACGATACTTGAAGACTTGGTTTTATTTTTTTCGTTCTTACGAAGGCTGCTCCTCTTTCGTCTTCCCATTGTGTCGTAATTTTCTTCGGCGAATTTCTATGGCAGAGGAGCCAGTGCGTGGGATACGTATACCTATATAATGTATCCGCGATTATCTACTAAGGATTCAATGATCACTTGATATTGATGCCTACTTCACGATGTGGGTTTTCCTTTTATTTTTTTCCTTTCCTTTATTGTCGCGAGTGGAGTATGTTCAATTGAGAAATCTTAGTACTTGGTAATTTTCATTTCTTTTGGGGGAGGCGTACGAGTATCTGTCTTAATTGAATTGCAAGTGGAGACTTGTTACGGTCGTCCTATTGTGGTAGAGAATATTGGGTGATACACCTGAAAGACTACTTTGTAATATTGCGATGTACACAATAGAAGGAGTTATTTATCCCTTTTGATCGATAAAAGGCCACTCAGAAATGGGAGTAGCTCTTTTTCTAGATCACAATTAGTGCTTCTCCAAGATAAACATTATATTATCGAAATAAAATACAATGTACGTTTCCACACTATCAAGTATTGCATTAGTTCGTTATTTTTGAATCAGATAAAGTCTGGCCAAGTCTCAGCCCCAGCTGAAAGATCAGGATTAAGCCGAACCTGATAGGGATCAGCCCAAAAAGTAGAAGGGTAGGATCAAAACCTTATTATATGTTTTATACGTTAAAGGATTAGCTTTTATTAAGATTAACTTTTAACGGTCAATAATTTCACATACGCTGCCTATACTCCTATGTTAGTATGCATACATTTTGTTTTCACAAAATTTTCTAGATTCTGATTTTTTTTATAGTTTGCCGGGTTCAGAGTAAATCACTTAGCTCTCGGTATTGCTAGTGCTACATAGCGCAAATGGAGAGGGGACGAAGAGTGAAATCTGGAGAAAGAGAGAGAGGGGAAGAAGGAAGCTTTCTCTGCGAGAACTCCCCGTGATCGGAAGCTCACGACGACGATGATCGGCGCTTTCAATCCGTTTAACTTGTCCTTACTCTAGCATTTCAACCAAATGATTCGACAATTTGACGTTATCTCTCTCTCTCTCTCTCTCTCTCTCTCTCTCTCTCTCTCTCTCTCTCGCAACATCGATGAGAATCTCTGTCTTCTGGATGGCGTTGAGAGTTTAAGGAGAACTTTGCGAATTGCGTCGTTGATAGCTATTTGGTTTATTTTAAAACTCGACGCTTGGCTTTTATTGATTGCAGATAAACTTCTTTTTCTCGTATTCTTATTGGATGAAAAAGTATCACCTTATATCTTTCTTGGATTTGAATTCTAAAAATTTCTAGAATACCCGCTTAACTAAAATTGTTGAAAATACATAAGTGTGCCAGAATGAATTAATCTAGATTCTCAAAAATCAAGAAATATCCCAGCTTCCCCTAAGCCTTTTGTTCGATTAAGAAAAAAAACATAGGGAAGAAAAGAACGTAAGGTATCAGTTACAGAAAATATACTAACGGTCGCGCCCTGCGCAAAATAAAACATCTGCCATTGTAGCGAGTTCTCTCCTCGATAAAAAGGCGAATTTGATCTCGACCTTTGAAGTCAGACTCGCGTCTCTAACCACAGGATGTATGAATTTCTACAGTTCGATTGCCGGACTGTCGTTTTTCTAACGAGTCATTTCAAAAGTCCGCCGGGTATACCCCTTTCATTCTGGACCACGGGATGCAGAATAAATTAATTCCATACATCCAGCGATATTGTTATGCAATAAAGCCGGCCGGATGCTGTTTTACAGATGAAAAATTTTCTGTTGTGATCGAATAACTTCTTTTTTTTTCTTTCTCGCGATTATCAAACGTTACATAACTAGATAATGCGCTCGCACAAACGGCTATTGTCAAATGTCGTAAGTAGGATTAGTTCGGGATTGAGCTCGTAACCTGACACTTGTGCGCGTGTAGTTAAGAAGTTTATCCAGCCAAGCGTTAATGTAAGAAATGAAAATGTGCGCTAGTGTGAAATCTCGTTCGAGGCCTCTCCATTTTCCTCATCGCAGCACGCACCAGTTTGTAGCTCTCTCACTCCCTCTCGAGTAATCTTCAAAATCGTTTGTCCCGCTGCGCGACCTACCTTAGCACTCAAGCCCAATCGGTAGCTCGGTAACCAAAATCGTTCTACTCCGATATTTTTTTCTTTTCTCGTAAGGAAAGAAAAGAAAAAAAATACGAAAAAAGATCCTTTCCTTAACGCGCGTGCGTATACGTAACCTGAGTCCTTCGCGCCAAAAACGATCCTCTATCCTTGAGCTTCCGAGCTGCGCTGGTATAAGCATCTTCGTTTACTCCGGTTTCTCTAAACTCTTAATTCGTCGGAGAATAGACCGAGAGATCGAGGTAGACGCGAGAACTTCTACGGTAATCTCATCTCCGTCGAGCTCCGATTCGTTTGTCCGAATCACCAGTACAGATCTGTCCGGACGAGAGTGCGATGTGTCTTCTGTGATCTCAAGCCGCATCTTCGCACGCGTGCGGCACTAGGAAAATCGAGGGGTGTGGTGCTCTTCGAGAGCGAAGTTTTCTCTTTAGAGGGAGGAACTAGAAACGAAGAGCAAGCTTCTGGGAAGGGATATTAAAATTTTTATGAGCTAATACATTCCACCGGTGTTTCCAATTTTGAATTATTCAAGGAACGGATTTAAATTCTAACTAAAAGAACTTATAAAAAATTGTTTGATATTGAATATAGTTTAAATCGTTTTTTCAACAATAGCTTAATTTTACCAATCGTTGCATATCGGAATGCCTAGTGTAGGTATTGGGCGTTATTAAAAGATTATACAAATTATATCACAGATAAGTCTCAATAAATTAAATTAATTTTATTGCCATAGAAACTAAAGATCAACCTGAAACTAATTGCTACAACTTAAAATGCAAATTAGAAACGATGCACGCCGTTGATATGGTAATTGGCACTTGCAAACTAAAAATGTCCTCTTTCGAACAAAGAAGAGGAAGAAAGAAAGAAAGAAAGGAAGAAGTAGGAGGGCACAGTACGCGCGAGCGAGAGCGAAAAATCCATGAATGAAAGCGGGGCGATTCGATACCGGGAGACGTTTTCCTCTCCCGCTTTACCGAAAGAGCGAGGGCGAGAGGGAGAGAGATTTCTTTTCTCGCGCCAATTCTACGAAAGAGCTTCCCCTAAATTTACGGCATTCCGATGTCCCTCGAGAAGGAGAGCGTTGCGCGTTTGAATGGCGTCCGGTCCGAGGCCTCTCTTACCTGCGCCACTTTTCACGAACTACCGCGATGGGGGCGCGGCTGAGGCTTTCGACATTTTTCGAGGAAAGGGGTGGCGCGCGCCTTGCTCGTAGTATATGCGAACTCGATGTTTGACGAGGGGATGATAGACAATTTTCTGGGACACGAGTTTACGGTGATGAGGCTGCTGACGGCATGCGTTACCTTTTTTCTCGCGAAGGACTTCTTCTTGCGCTCAATGGGAAATTTCTAATTATTTAAGCTAATGTTGTAGGGAGATGTACGCATGAAATTAAACGGTCAACGATTTAATTAACTTTTTTTACTTTTTTGGGAAAAGTTGTTACAAATTTAAAACAAAATAATTTCAAATCAAATAAATAACAGCAGGTCCTAAGTCATTATAAAGGCTTACTATTTTCTCCTTACCATCTGAGCGTAAACTGTTGCCAGAAAAAATTGCATACGTTAAAATACCAAAAATATCGGAGAGGGTAAGCTTGGGAAGAAGAAAAGGTGCGCATCGTCTAAACGGTAGGCGGAGAGGAAGTCGGTGGATTGACAGTAAAGCGGTCGTTTCTAATGGAATCCGAGATGGTGTTGGTGAGAGCTCGAAATCTCATTCTCTCGCCTCTCTTACCTATTCCATTCTCTAGCGTGTACCCGCACACTGGTTGGTGAAGTTTTTCCAGGTCCTCTCTTTCTTTCTCTCTCAAACTCTGAAATATTACGGTTCTACCGTGATTAGTGACAAATGGTGCGACGTGCGTCGGAACGCGGGGGTCGTGCGCGCACGTATTCATTCACAAAAATCATCCTCCCCGCGGCCATTCATTTTTCATTCGCCTTCGATCTTCGCTTTCTCATTTTGATGAAGCTATACGTATTTTTTTACGCCTCGGCCGTGAAAACAGTTCGTAGACGAGGATGAAAAAAATTAATAGATAAATTCAATTCAGCCGAAATTGATCGACGATCGATTAAGACAAAATAATTATACTGATTATTTTTTTCCAACCATCATTATCTTCATAAGTTTTAAATAAGTTTTTGCAAACTAATAATATCGTGTAGTAAAAAAATCTAAAATTTTAGCCCATGTAGTCTAAAAGCACTTGCCAGGAACAATGAAACAAATCGTAAACAGAAGCATCGATCTAGGTCGACGGTTATTGATGCAGGTGCAAGATCGCAAAGGGTGCCAAGAAAAGAAAGATAACCCTTCTCATTGAATATCAATCCGGCACGATCGAGCGACCTCAGCTCTTTCACCGGTTTGACAAGATGCGCCGGCGGAAAGGATTGCTTCCTTCCCACTCGTCCTCGAGTGCTTCTAAATGCCTGTATTCGCATCCTGTACAACCTCGGGAAAGGTGTTTTTCACGGGAACAGAATGAGATCCTCTTAATATAAACGTACAGCCGCTGTCCTCGATACTGTGGTCCTTATCCCTAACCTTCGTGGAAGGGGGTCTAGACTCTCGGAAGGTGCATGCGCGCTAGCAAGAGGGCGCGCGGCTTTTTAAAAAGAAGGAAGTGGGTGGCGCAGATATAAATGGGCTGGCTTATCTGACAATCTCGTCTTTCGAGCTATGCCGCTGCTCGGCGTGAATGGACGCGGAAAGAGAGCTGGCCAAGAACTTCATTCATGATTCTCGATCGCCGTATCTTCACAGGACATCTCTTTTTCTCTTTCGTTCTTTCTCTCTTTCTCTCTCTAGGTCTTCCTCTTATCCGACCTCTCTACTGTAGTCGCTACGCACTCGGCCCTACAACGATTTGTCCCCAGCGAGGGAGTAATCGACTGCCACCGAGGATCACGGGATTCCTTGGAAAGGATTTACGGATAGCCTCGAGGGGGTAGGACACACCTCATGATGATCGATGCAGATTGATCGATCGCCGGGACAACCTAATCTTGACCGACTGGCAGGTTGCGAATCTAGAGAGACGATCGGTTAGGCTTAAGCCGGAAAACGGGGCTGGACACATTTTCTTTGTCGCTGGATTTCTCAAAACACTGTCAACGCGATTGTTTAATACAATAATTTTGCACCTCCTTTGTTTTGTATTTTTTTTCGATATTTAAAAAATGTAACGTTTAACAAAATTGCAACATTTTTCATCGGCTTTTCATAGCATCGCGTGTACCGGCGCCGCGATTCAGTAAAAACAAACGGCTAGTACGCGTAGTTCGCGTCTCGTGTTCCTTCCGTTTTCAATCGCAAGAGCGTTATCGTTAGAAAAAAGGCCGTCTACTCGCGAGCTCTTTCAGCGCGAAAAGCGGTATGTACGCGCCAGACGTTATTTGTGTCAAGCCGGCGCGTCAAAACGTTATACACGCCAAGCGCTCGCGGCGTAGCCGATCTATTTGCGGCTTGCGCGTGTTGACTATTGCGCTGTCACAAAAAAAAAAGAAACACAAGAAACACCGAGAGCAACAGCGGAGAAGTGACAAAAGTGCAAAACACGTTGGGTGCGCTCAGCGAGTTAATGATTTTTTTTCGCGACGCAACAGCAGCGGGGAGAAGAGTTTTGCTGGCGACAGGTTCGTTATCGGGTCGCTATATATTCTCCCGGCCGGGTTCTCACACGTGCGAGTGTGTGCGCGCCTCAGCGCGGCCGGTGCGCGCGTGGGCTCTCGTCGGCCATTGTTCCACGTCGCACTCCCCAGACAGCGCGACGCGAGCTCGCGGCTCCTCGCTGTCTGGGCCTACTACGCTGGTACACCCAAGCCCTTGAGCCTTTCTTTCTTTCGCGCGTCTCTACCTCCTCTCCTTTTCTCTCCCTCTCTTTCCTCTTGTTTCTCGTTCCTCCTTTTCTTCGTGGCGCGCTTTCTGGACGTCGCACTGCGGGGAGCCTTCAGGAACCCAAGGACCTTTGGTTTGTTCCTACAGGTGTGTGCGGATGCGTGTATTTGTGAGAGTGTGAGTGTGTATGCAAGTGTGGGGGTTGTGTGAAAAATGTTCGCTGATTTCGAAGAGGGTGACCACAGCTTTGTTATCCAAATTTAAGCGAAATATTTCGTAGACGACAGTTAAGCTTTGCCGAGTTTTGAAAACTAATTATGAGAGGTCGAGATAAACTGGGTAAAAAACGTAGGTGTGAGCCGATAAAACTAGATGATTTCTCAAGCCTCACAACCTATACTTATGCTAGAGTATATTATAAAATAACCTTAAAGAAAAAACCCTAGTAATAAATGCCGAATTTATGATCAGTTACCGACTAGTTATTGATTAGTTTTCAACTATCTTTATTCTGGAAATTATTATTAAAAAAACGAATAAATGAGCAAATAACTTTGACATTAAGTTCTTCACTTTTTTATATCCTTAAAATATAAAGAAAAATTAACCAATTAATTATATAACCTTATATAACAAGGTGAGAAAAAAAGCGCAGACCGAAGTTTAACGTGCTCATTTTGTCCGTGGGCATTATTAAAATAACGCCGACAACGGCTCATTCAAATTCCCTCGTTTTTGTCACCCCCGTAGTCCGGCTCTCTTTTCCAAACTCCGCAGCAACTGGATCTTAGCGTTAATGCACTAGTAAGACCGCAGGATTAACCTCATTAACTCGCGCGCTCATCTCGTCCTCACCACCTCGTCTTCTTTCTTTTTCGCCTCTCTCTCTCTCTCTCTCTCTCTATCTCTCTCTCACCTGTCCACGTCCCTCTTCCTTTATTCTCGCGCTTCCACGCGCTCGCGTCCAGTTGCCGTTCTCTCTTTTTTTCTTCACTCTTTATCCTTTCGTACACGAACAAAATTGTCTCTCGCCGAGCGCTAATGAATATGATTATTTTGCGGGTGCGAGAGACGAGCAGTTCCTCGGTTCGTGCACGTTTGCGCCTCAGGAGTCACGGATAATGCAGCCGGCGCGCGACACAACTGACGATTTTTTTCTCGTCTCCTCGAGGACTTATGCAAATTGTGTTCATTGAAATTTTAACGCGGCCACGGTTGCTTAGCCGCGTACGCAAGGAAGCGCGCTCGCTCGCCAGATTTCCGCTGTGTTTTGCCAATTTGCACGCCGACGACGTTTAATTGCGAAAAATATATATGTCTACGTGTATTTTGCTTATTGTTTTTCTGCTTAGATATATAGTTGAGCTGAAAGGTGGTTTGTTTTCTGCGAAGCTGTGCAGTAAAAATCTTAAATGAATGGCCAATGACGATATTTTTTGTCGAGAGCAACGTGTTACAATTGCAATTTATGATCTGTTTTTAAGCGTTCGTTTATAATGAAAAATAATAAATTAGTATTTGATGCGTTGTCAAGTGAAAAAACGTAAAAATAATATTGTTAATAAAAAAAAAAAGTTTATCTCAACGTATTTTTCGCAAAAAATAATAACAGACCACACGCACTCGTCTAAATCGAATCTCTTAGCCAAACACGCATCCAAGCATCATTTCTCTAAAACCTCCGATCTTCTAAATCTCGTATCTGAAAATCATGCCTATAGGTTTTTTGCTCCCTCAACTCCGCGAACACAGCGTAACTAAGAAATCGTGGGAATAATCGAATCGGTCGGCCTCGATCTTACGCTCGAATGACGCCAAGAAACGAGCGCTGCAAATTCGATAAGTCCCGCAGAGGGATAATAATAATCAAGATCGCTGCTGTTACTGCTGCTGACAGTTGAGCGCCTTCGTAGGCTGTGTCAGAGGCCCATCAGACCAACCATCCGCCCAAATGTTTTTTCAGTCTCCCGTCTCACTTAGCCAAGGAGGAGTAGGAGGAAAGGCGTGTTTTAAGCCGAGCTTTTTCAGTGAAGTACGAGAGCCAGCGAAAATCAACAGCCGAAAAGCAGAGTGGTATAAACTAGAGGTTGGAACGGACACTGTTGCCAAAGGAAATTATAAGATTTTAAGAAATGATGTATGTTTTTTTAGTTCTGGAACTTGATAAAGAAGAAATTATTTTAATTTTAGTAAAATACGCTATTTAAGATAAAGAAGCACTTGCATCTGGAAGTTAACCAGACGAGAAAGTGGGAGGAAAGAAGAAAAATCAAGGGTGTGCAACGGAGGTTAGAAAAGAAAATCATCCGTGAAAAGCCCATTAAAGGAAAAATCGCACTTCTGTCGGGGGGACCGGCCCCCTCGAACCTCAGGGGCGTTTGGCGAATCTTTGAAAATGCCTATTTTGGCTGAGCGAGCTGCCACTGTGCCCTAGCCACCCAAGGGACAGAGTTTTGGACAGCTTCGGCTCGGTCCACCTGCTGTTGAAACGGCGCGGCATAAATCACCGCCGGGCTAAACGCCAATATTCTTAACACCCGTAGCCGCGGTTCGTCGCATGGCAGGTGCTTCTCGCACTTTTATATCGAGAGGGCGCAAGTGCTGCTGCAATGACGGCACCTCGGCCTCGGCTTGCGGTAAGCCCTGCGACAGTCGTACTTGCTCGTCCTACGGCTGCGCGAGATTTATGCACCTGACGCCTCGGCCCTTCGATTTTGACTTCCCGCCTGCTCGGCCGACCGCTCTTTCTCTCTATGCTTTGGATTGCTCGCTGGTCCGTTTTTATTTATGACACCACGTTCCACCCCCTACCTTCCGCCCCCTGAGCGTTTTATGTCCGAGGGACGGGTTGACTTTGCACGGATTAGAAGGTCGAGCTTTAATGAGGGTCATTGTCTGGGGCGCGAAGGTATCATAACTTTTATAGTAAAAAGATTGTCTTTGATACGGAAGGCTGATCAACCAAGGTTTATATTTACTACTGAAAAAATAATGTTAGTAGTTACCTCAAAAATAGATAACAAAGTAGTTTTATTTCTATATTTGATTCACTTGTAAAGACCACCCACGCTTTTCGAATTTGTACTTGGAAAACTAATTTTTAACAACAATTAGTTTTGATCAATGTTCGCTCTTGATCTTAATCAATATAATTAATTTACTTAATGATGCGTGCTGCACAAAAAACTAAAGGAAAGCATCTAAGTCGATAAAATCCCCTTTCTTACAAAAAATCTAACAGACTGAGCGATACAAAGGCTTTTTATGAACATCGTTTTTTCTACGATACACCGTAAAGTTTCTATGCAACGTCAATTAGTACACGTAAAAATCACATGCAGATATTGCTATCTATAAGTGCAAAAGAAGCAACACTAAAACTAAAATGATTCGTAATAGTAAAACGTTTACGATTTTTCGCTATTTTATAAAAATTTAATAGGTCAACAGTAAAAGCTGTAAAATCTCACGGTTGACCTAATTTTATTTAAAATCACAAAACCGATTTATCTAAACGAAAAATTTCATAATCTTCAGTAACAGAATACTCCTTTCTTTTTCCTGTCTCGAACTTTTTCAAAGTTATCACTTCGCACGTAAGCAGCCAAGAGGAAAAAAAGCAAGAAAAAAAATTAAACGAAAAATCTCGAAACGCGTGGCGAAAAAAAGGTCAACCTACTCTGCAGGTCCAAAAATAGTACCGGCAGAAAGCACAACGTTGGAGAAGGCAGAGACTGCGTCCGCTCGACCCGCAGTCTCGCAGCACCAGTCGTCGGGCCCCGCCGACTGTCGATATTACGATTAATTTGCTCGTAAATTTTCGACGACCAAGAGCACAGGAAAAGAGAGAGGGGGGAGCGGGCTCGTTCCTAGAAGTGCGGAAGGTAATTTATATATTTTTCGAGCCCGAGCCCCAACACAGGCACACCTGGACGCGTACCTGGGTCCTCCCTCTCCCTCTCCCCCAACGCTACGTCCAGACTGCGTTGCGCCAAGTTCGGACGCGCGCGCGCGCTCTTTCTTTTATTCCTTCTCGGGATTGAAACGAGAAAGAGGGAGAGAGACGCACCGGAAACTGTGCATTCTTTTCTTGCTGAATGAGACCACGCGAGTAGGAGAAATTTTTTTTTCGTACTTTTCGTGTATTTTTTTCTCCGCAGCCAGTTTTGAGGAAGTTTTTGGCTTCAACTGTTGAGGACATGTGTTGTTTGCACTTAATATTTCAATAAATTCCTTTTATCACTTCAAAACGTGGTTTTCTATTAATAATTACAGTAGTAAAATTAATTTAAGTTCGATAATTTCAAATATTTGTCAGTAATGTTTGGCACTTGTTTAGAAACATGAGAGGCAGAATATTTTGAATAAAATCTGTCAATGAGCCTCATGCAAACCTGCAAGACTCATTTAACAATAGCTCAGACAACATATACATCGAAATGTCCATAAATTCTCAATTACCAAACCGCTCCTTCAAACATCGACAAAGAAATCCCCAAAATAATCCGAGACACCACCCATGTCGTGATCGAGTAGCATCGATCTGTTCTGCAGTACTGCACAGACCCAATGAACCAGCCAGACTCTCCTAGCAATTGTACTAGGTAGTGTAGAAAAGTACGCGCACGTCTGTCCAGCGATGCACCTACCCGTGCTATAGCTATATCCCTCATCATTGAGGGGAGATGCAACAATGAGCGTAGAGACCGATTGTATCCAGCGTGGGTTCTCTGGATTCGCGCCCGAGAAATTGACTTCCCCAAACGGCCGCTTTTCGACTTTGCAGGGCAATACAACGGCGAGAAGCCCCAGCTCAATGTGCCGTCGCTCGGCATTGTGGCTATACGATAAAGTGCCCGAATGCACTGGATTATCCGTAGAACGCGCGGGGATCCAGGAAAAAGGAGCATGGGAAAACAGGCCTGCGACGCGCTTTTTTACTCCCAGCCCTATACTCTTCCCGGGTGTTCACTAGGTTACACGCCCGCGTAAACAAAGAGAGAGAGAGAGCCGGAGTAAAGCTATATGCGATTGATCAAGACGTTAAGGGAATCCTCTTTTGCTTTTTCTGCGGATACGTATAAGGTGAATCTTTTTATTCCGCTCGCCCCGATTGCACGAGGTACGCGCGTTTACGGTCTATTTGGTAGAGTATCGTTTTACCGGGACTAAGGGATATATTTGTACTTGAGGCATCGAGGTCTCGCTTCGTTGTCGTTCTTTGTCTGAAGTGACAGTGTGTTGTATCAGGTGGTTTTTTTTATTTAGCTATATAGCTCAGTTTGTGTGTATGTAGGATGCCGCGCTTTATATAGTATAACTGTATACGACGAGAGATACACACCGATTACTTGACGAATTGAACATCCTAAGAATAACATTCTAAGGTATATCAAAGTTAAACTGAAACAAAAAGAAACCTTAAAATAATAATATTGATCCAAGCAACTCTGGTTAATTAAATAAGCCTGACCATTAAAAAAAAAAAAGAAAAAGAAATTGGCATGTAGTATATATAACTGTTTACACACCATCTTATTAAGGGTCCTTTCACAAAACGCAGTCGAGAAGAGTAATTACCCGATCCATGACTTCACAAGCTCGAGTATAGCTCAGTCATTAACAGTTAAAAGCATCCAAAGCCGACTACAGTCAGTTGGGGTGGAGGCAAAAAAAAGAAAAGAAGCGGACGAGCGAGCGAGTGAGAAAAAAAGGTGCGGAATCACGGGAGCTGTGCTCTCGCGAGAGAAAAAGAGAGAGAAAGAGTACAAACGAGCCGCGGCGAGGGACAACAAAAGGAAAGCCGCGGAATGGACGAAAGTGAAATCGAGGCGCGCAAGGGTATATATATATATATATA
>JAPYYQ010001579.1:0-35371 GCA_030522585.1 Anagyrus pseudococci
TTATTAAATTCCGAGTAAGTATCAACTTTCCTACAAAATATAGTAATTTTTGCTAGAATTAAAATAATTTTTACTGAGCGATTTTTCTCAGTGTACACAAACTGACATTGTACGCCTTACTAATAAAATCGAATTACGAGAAAAGGAACTTTTAATAAAATAAGTTTTTTTATCAATTTTCTTCGCTTAAAATTGACTCGGAATTTCGAGTTTGCACCTCGTCTATTTAGTTTCTTACCTGTTTTCTCAAATGCATTAATTCTCGACGGTTCACGCGGTCAGCACGTAAATTAAGTTAGTTTTCGCAGTGGACCATTGATATATAGTCCGACAAAAATGAGTAAGTCTGAAACCTGAGAAACGCGTATCGTACACCGCAAGGATGATCGAGAGAGCGAGAGCGAGGGAGAGACACACATACACATAGACATGGGAGGTAGTCTTGCTATTCAAAGTTAATGAAATCCGTAAGTTAAGCGGGGGATTTCGTAAAGCGCAAGCCACAAGCAAGTCCAAAGCGAACAGCTTGAGAGAGAGAGAGAGAGAGGGGGGGATCTGGGAATGAAGTCCCGAGATGGAGAAGGTCATTGGGTGCTTTAGCCAGGGCAAACTCACTTTCATCAGCATCCTCCTCGAGGCTTACTCGCTCTGCAGGGCTCACTTTTCCGCTTCGCGTTGGCGCAGAGGCTCGGCAGAATTATTGGGAATTACCGGCCGACCGACATGCTTTTCTCATGCCCCGCTTAGCTAGTGTACGCATGGGGGTTGCTCTACTGGAGATCGAAGGGGAGGGCCGGGGGAGGAGGAGGAAGTCAGAGCGGGAGAGAGAGAGAGAGAGAGAGGGCGAGGGAGCTTCCGAGGCGCGTGCGTCCACGGCTATACGGGCGGAGGCCGAGCGGGGCCAAGGTCGGCGCAGCCCGCGCCGTAATTAGCGCCGTATACGGGGGGCTGCTGCGCGCAGGTCCAGCTACACTCCATGGCTGAGAGGGAGGGAGGGAGCCGAGTGCAGCTGTGGATTTGCCCATGTCGTGAGAGGAGCCAACCTAGAGGGCTCGCTCCCGGCGTTTCTCCCGCGCTCCTCTAGCCCCTTTGCTTCTCTTCCGGGGCTTTTTTACTATTTTTCTTCTTCAAATGCGTTCGACCGGCCTGCGCGCGGCTTTTACCCTCAAAGGCCTGCTTTTAATTGCGCTGCGGGGAAAGCCGCGTCCACTGCGCTGGGGACGTTTTAATTCGAGCTCGCAATTCTAAATGATGCCTCGGCTTGAGGCAAACGAAATCAAGTAATTTCGCTGTTGTTTATATCGCTGGAGAAGAACATTGCTAGATATGCATGTGGGCCAATGCTCACAGGGAGACCCGGAGGCTTTGATGATATGCGAATTCGATCATTTTAATGAGATTGCCCGGGAGCCTCCTACCCAACAATTCGCACGCGTGCAGTTTGTTATTAATTAGTTAACGCGCGAGCAGAGTGCTTTGAGCGCCGGCTACGGATTTTAAATGAAAAATCTAGCCACGCTCGTCCTATACCCTGCGGCATTTGCCCTGTTAAATCCAATAACGCCATCGTTTCTTCATAATAATGCTGTGGATTGTATTCAGAGGGATATGAGGCAGTGCTTAGGGGGAGGGGGCCAGTCGGAGGGTAACTTTAGTCAGTAATGCCTTCGTTAGATTCCGTTTATTCGAGGGTCGATCACTTTGTCTAATCCAGCTGATTGCGTATTAATCGTAACCTAAAATCGAGTAATCATATACATTCGTCGATGCAGCTTCTCCATACGCGATTAGGTCTAATTCAATTATTTTGAGATAATCAACAATGCAATTATACGCCCATGCAATCAAAATTAATTTTCACTCCCGAGTTTCTCTCGGCGTTATTTGTAAACGTGCCTCTGGTGAAAAACGAAAAACGTCCTTTTTGTGACGCTAGTTACAGTTAGCTGTCCGAGCGCGCGAGAGAGAGAGAGAGAGAGAAGCCTACTAAGCTCATTGGGGGGCTCATCGAAAGTTGTTGTGAAATTTCACTTGAAAACGCCAGCAGCCGGCTTTCAAATCCAATTTTATCAAGTAGGCGGCAAAAAATTTATGCGATACTAAAAAAAGGGCTTCTGCGCGACAACACTTTTTTTCTCTTTCTTTCTCTCTCTCTCTCTCTTTCTCTGCTGCCTCTTCTGCGCGCCATATAGCCGTGGAAAGTATAGTCTCTTGGCATAGCGAACGCGAGAAAAATATTTTCAAAGCGCAGCTCGTATCGCATCTGGATGCAACTTTTACTGCAAATAGACCAGTGATAAATTTAATATTCAATCCCGCATAAAAGTAAAAACTTTTACAACCCCTAGCGCATTTTCCGGCGCATCAACGACGCTGTTTTTCCTTTTCCCTGCGTCGAAACAACAACAATGCCTTTCGGATCATCGCCGCACTTCCCGATTGTCATTTTCTTAATTAATTTAAAAAAAAAATAAACGAAAAAACCAATTAATTTCGCCTCGTCTTTGTGGAGCTTGAAAAATCTCGTTGACTCGGCGGAGGGGACATTAAAATCAAGGCGTAAAGTCGGCTGTTAACGAAAGGTATCGCCGGGCGCGCGAGCGCGACAAAGCATTGAAATAACAAAGTTAACAAACGTAAATCCACGGCGCCTTTTGCGGCGGCTCCGGCAAAATCCATGGATAATCGGGATAGCAAGGCGATTCAATTTGTCGAGAAATCGTCCATCTACGTCGAGCAAAAGGAAATGAATCGAGCGATTTCACCTGCTGCAGTCCCTCTCTCGTAACTCCCCCCCCCCCCGGCCCATCCGCTACCGCCTATCCGTCCGCACTCCCGATAATCCGATTTCCCCTTTAAACCAAATAATTTCCCAGCCGCAATCGCATTACTCGAAACACCAGCGATTCTTTCTTTCATTTAGTTTTTTTTATTCCTCCCGGCGTCGAATTCTCGCGTGCTAGTAATTAACGGGCAAGGGGTGATTTAACGGCTCGTTTCTGAGTCTGCGGGTGTCCCTCTCTTTCTCTCTCTGCGTGTGTGTTTCAACGCGAACTCTGAATTCTCCCCGGACGAAATGTTTCTCTCGGCGTTTGTCGGCCGATTTTACCGATCTCTCGCCTGTCGGATTTATTCGCATCCAGATCTGTGTGTATGTGTGTTGTGTGCATTGTGCCTGTAGCTTTGCGCGCATATCGAGATGTGGGAAAATACAAAATTTAATACGAAATTAACGAAAACTCGACGGCACTAATTCTTTTGCAAAGGGTTTATATGGATTAATGAATCGCCGTTTCTACGCGCGTCAAACGCGATATAATTACGTTCGTTCGTTCGAAAATGTATTTCCCTATTAATCACACTTTGAAGATTTAATTTTTTATGAAAAACAAGTGAAAGGAGGTCGCGCGAAAATGTGAATAAATACTCTCTAAAATGAATCGAGTGAAAACAGAGCCACTCAAAGACGTTTGAGTGAAATTTTCACTCGAAAAGAGTGAAGTTCACTCAAAATTCATCGATTCATTTTAGAGAGTAAAAAAAGAAAAAAATCAACAGCGATCGACATTAACATCACGGCCATGCGTTAAATCTCCGGTTATCTAAAGTATTAACGAAAACAATAAAAAGCAGGGGGAAGGTGGGGAGGAAGCGAGGAGCTTTGCTTCTTAACATATCCAGCGGCAAATCCAGGCGTATCGTTCGATCGCAATTTCCAGAGGCTTCGAAGTCTACCGGCTGGCGAGGGGGGCAGGGACAAGTCGAAATATATTTCCGCGCAATATCTTATACAGTCGTGTAAAAGTGAGCCCTAAAATTTCGGCGCGCGTCCCAACATTATAACCGCCTCACGGCCGGCAGCCTTCCGAACGAGAAAAAGATCTAGCTTTGCGATAGCGCGCCAAGAAGAGAGGAGTAGCGCGAGCCTGCAGAGCCGCAGATTTGCCGCGTGTCCTATAGCCTTACCCCCACCCTTCCTCCTAGTCGTCGTCTCGTCCTTCGCGCATCATCGGCCCGAATATATATTATTATTATATCCATCGATGGCCTCCTCTTCTTCTTTTCCCCCTCCATCCCTCTCTCTCTCGCTTTCTCTCTCGAAGAGCGGGAGGGGCGGCAGCTCGACGTCGTTATTATTATAAGCCGGCGGGCCATAAACGCCGGCTATTTCTGGAACTGTAAAATAAAAAGTGCTCGATAAGTGCGCGCGGGGATGAGCGCCGAAGGCCTTAGCGCTCTCCCTCCTCCGCTCCTTCTCCACCCCTTTCCCCCTTTTTAGCTCACTCTCTTTCTCTGTAGCTTCTCCATGCAGGTGCGCGCGGGCATTATTTTTTCGCCCCTCGCGACCATACCTCCCTCCCCCCCAGCCTACAGTCGAGCTTTTTCTTTTTTACTCTCGTCGTCGTCTTCTCGCACCTCTCAATATCACTACTACCCACCTGTGCGTACCTATCACGTGCTTGAAAGCTCTTCAACTACTTTACACGCTACGTTCTTCTTCTCATCTACTTATTTTTGTTCTATATACACTCGTCGACGAACGACACTGTTAAAATGCTCAAGTGATTAAGGGGGTTCCAGCGAGCAGTAATACCAACCTTGAAATATCCATCCTAACCTATATATCTGTGTATACCGAAAATGTTAGATGGTTGGTATTACTGCTTGTACTGTTGAATACGTGATGCTTGCTAATTATACGATTTATACGGTATATCTCGAATTTTTCCATAAGAGGTTGTGTACAAGTTACACACTTTGAGAGCAAATATCTCGAAATTTTCCACGGCTTGGGGGTAAAGGAGGGTACCGTTGGAATCAGCGGGTTTTTATTTATTAGAAACCCCCTTAATCATGATATTGTACGTATTGCTTTTTTATTTATTAGAACCCCCTTAATCATGATATTGTACGTATTGCTTTCAATATTGAATTTCGGAGATTGGCTTTATGGATGTTCGTTGTTTTACACGCATTTGCGTCTATCGATGGGAGTAGCTTGTGCGTTGTAGACTGGTTTTTCATGCTTTTAATATTTTTTAAATTTTGCGAGGCTATGTCGCTGGAAAATTTGAGCTGACGTTGAATTTTTCAAAAGGCGCTTTGTCAATATTTTGAAGCTTGCAAGTGCAACAACAAAGAATCGCAAAGGCTCTCAAAGGTAGCTTTATTTTAATTAATTCCAATGTTGTTTAGAGTTGCCGACTATTGTTTTTTAGTTAATTAATTAAGAATGTCTAGCACACAAATAATCTTACTTTACGGAATAAATGGAATAATTCGGTAAATATAGCGGTTCAATTCAAAATTCAATCATTTTGCTAAACTGTGGGTAAAACATGAATTATTTATCGAAGCACATCCAATTAATTAGATATTCAAATTCGATTAAAATCGTAACAAAAGCAGTGGATGTAATGCACAACCGCACCGACAATAAACATATCCGATATAATTATAATTGACTTGAAAAATGAAATTAACAATATTATCGACCGGTTGTCTCTACCACAATCACATAATCAGCAAACGCACGGAAATGATTTAACGAAAACGGCATAAGAAGAGGCTTGTCTAAAGTTACCATAGAACGCCCGGGGTTGCAGAGTTTGATACTAGCGAGTCAACAATGTTAAGACAAACGTTTAATCTTCACTTCAGCAGCCATGAGTTTTGGCAAATGGAAGCATAAACCTGTACTCTGACAAACTTGTTGGAAACAGAGGGACGGCCAGGCCGAGAAAGCTTTATGTTCATTATATTAAGAAATTTTACGACGGCGGGGGGAGGAGGTGGAGAAACTACGAGAGTTCCTGCATCCAATAGTTTCGCTGTGGAGAGCGGGAGACTAAGCATTCTAAGCGAGCTCGAGCTTCGATATTTACTTAACTTTTTTCACCTTGATTTCATCAAACTTTATAATACACGCGAGGATGGGAAAATTTTAATTAGCCTTGGGGAAAAGGGGTGGGGTTGAGAGCTTGAAGAGATTAGCGTTTAAATTAAAGCCAGACCTCTGATCAGATTAAATTGTGGGTTTGAAAGTCGTGTATGGACGAAAGGATGAGTGGAAAAAATGGACCTTTATAAGTAACGTTAGTATAGAAGTATCTTGGAAGCGAGAAAAGCTATTACCCGTTAAATTTTCCTAGGCATTATTAAGCACAATCTTTAGTATAACAGAAGAGGATGGTAGGCACACTAAATGAATTGTGGTCGAATTAATACATGACCACCAGGCCGGCCAGAGACAGCGTTGCGCTATTAAAATTTTAATTTCGAGCAGCGCCTTTTAAAATTCAATTTAAAATTATCCATTATTCAAAGATATATATATTTTTTTATTTTTAACGCGCTTTCTTAACTATATAACGGCATAATATTATGATTATTAAAAAATTTTGCCTTTACCCAAGTCTCCGACTCCCTACAAGAATAAAATCAACTTTGTCTTTTAAAATCTCTCTCGTAAAAGTTGCCCTTGCACGTTATAAAAAACAGACTTTTGTAATTTTCAATTCTTAATGTAGCCATAAAATAATTAAAAAAAAGAAAAGAAATCTCCGCTCTTGGCGTATTTAAAAAATGTGCCTACATCTCGAGCTAAAATAGATAAAACCTGTCGGTAGCCGTAAATTTACAAAACTTTCGCATTACTTTTTTTCTTCTCTCATTCCTTCTTGATGTATGATGAAAATACCGATGGTACGTAAATCAAGTTGTTGATGTATACAACAATTGCAAGAGGCATTGCAAACAAGAGAAACGTTGAACCGGGGAGAAAAGTGAAAAGCTGCGCAATGAAGTCTATTGGAACGCTGAAGAAGGGAGAAAGTTGAGCTCTGCATCGATTGTTGCTCGGAAAATAAACGAAGGTAAGCTGAGCTGGCGCATATTCGAGAGCTCCAACTCGATAACTCGAACAGCTTTTATTCTAATAAGCTTTTAATTATTATTGC
Organism: Anagyrus pseudococci; assembly: GCA_030522585.1. Lineage (NCBI taxonomy): Eukaryota > Metazoa > Arthropoda > Insecta > Hymenoptera > Encyrtidae > Anagyrus > Anagyrus pseudococci. The sequence continues at coordinate 6,960 of JAPYYQ010001579.1, forward strand.
CTTAAGCTGCGATCCTGGCATCTGTATAAATTCTTCTGCTTTTAAAAGTCGAGAGTTTTCTTTGTCGTTTTAGCGTCGATTTGCCCTCGCGCCAAACTTTGCGCATGTTGTGCAGAGAGAGAGAGAGAGAGAGAGAGAGAGAGAGAGAGAGAGCAGACTGGTATTGTCGTTGACTATTGAAAAGGGCATAATTAATTGGAAGCAAGCCAGTTGCGCGCTCCGCGCAATATTTGTACGCTTGATCTATGATAGCAGCAGCGGCGGCGGCAGCAGCAACTCCTCTGCAGCCGATGTTTTGGTTCATTCAATTAATTCCAAATATGAATTATTAGCTAGTATAAGCCCCCCCCCCACACCGCCGAACTCTGTTCTTCTCTCCTCCCGGATTATCATATTTCAGCCCGATGATTAGCTTATTTAACGAACGATTTTACAAGCCACCAACGGCCCATCAATCCTTGCTCTACGCCCAACATTGCTGGTGTTTATACCGTTAACACCCCTGAGTAAATTCATTTCTCTCCTTTTGCCTCAATGCTTTGTCAATTTGTGTTTTTCTTTCTTCCCAGCGTTAACTCGTTAACGAAATTAAAAATACTCTTCTCTCGAACGCGATAAATTCTTTTTGCAACAAGTTCTCCTTCTGTTTCTTTTTCTACTTTGAAACTAATCATTTATCGTTTGCATTTTTATTTATTTGAATTGCTGCCCGATAGCTCTTTTTTCAAAACAAAAAAAGGAAAATTAAATTTACTTTTCATTCGGCAACGAAAGAGAGATGTGTCTGGCACATCGATTAAATCCGATATTGCGTTGCAGGCTTTTATCCGCCAATTAACCGAATACCCCAAAGTCTTTTGAAAACGCGCAGAAAGAAGCTTCGAGTAGGCAAACAAACTCAAAGCTAGAAAGCCTAGCTCGGTTTAAAAGACGCCTCGCTCACTTTCCAAGAGTCGATACTCGGGAGCTGTACTTATTTCGAGCTCCTCGCCGGAAAGACGACGCTATTATTTCCCCGGGAAAATGGAAGCTACGCATTTCTCTTGCCGCGGCCTTTTCTCGGATTTTTCCCATTTTACGTCCGGGATATCTCACCCTTGAGAAATTTGTGTAATAGCCGGGTGAAAAGTTATATTCCGCGCGCGCCCTGGCCCGGGGAGTTTCGAATTAGGGAAAATTGCCATTTCTCATTCTCTTAGGCTTCTTTTTTCGGCTGCTCTTTGTTATTTGCCCCCTCAGCTCCTCCGGACCGACGCGATGAACACGCGCAATCATTATTTGTCAACGCTAACTGGCTTCGTTTGTGTATCCGACGTTTTGGATTCGAATAATTTAAAAAGCCGGCAGCTACATAACAAGGCTGGACGTTGTATGCGTGACCGCACGCTAGATTCGCGTCTATTATATACACATTTCGGGAAAAATGGCAAATCAAATAACCCGACGTGTCCGTAGAGCAGCGCGATTATGCATCCATCTGGCCTGGGTTGAAAAGTTGAAATTTCATTAAAGCGAGTCGCGCTAGCTGACAGTTAACGCTCTGTCAGTCCGTCAATAAATTTCGATATTCGCATTAAACACTCGAATAAAGACAAATTTTCGCGTCTCATCCAATGTCCTTAACAACTTCTACTTCACCTCGATCGACCTTGCGACCTCACTTTTTAGCAATTAGAAAAAGCTTGCCAAAGGCGATTCTAACCTGAAAAAAGAGTAACGATCATCACAGAAGATCGTCGTTTAGTCCATTATTGAAAGTATCGAGGGAATCGTCGTGAAAAAAGTCGCCCCTCCAAAATAACCACGAGTAATTATTCCATTAGCTGGCGATCGCAAGTTTCGTAGGTACGTTCTATGCGTCTACTTCGCATGGAAGGTGCAGGAGGGGAGATGGGAGGGGGTAGATGCCTGGGGCTGCTTCCTAAATTAGAAAGTTAAAGCGCGCGGGGCTATTAGCCGATTGCTTTGGACTACAGGCGCGCGTTTGTTCCAGTCGTTGGAGGTGGGACTAGGCCATGGCTTTGTTCCGCTCGCGAGCCGAGAGGACGCAATTACCGCAAGGTTATAGCCAGGTGTGGAGCTGGAGGAAAAAAGACTTCCGCGCCGCGGGGGATACGAGTATCTTTTCGGCTGAGCTCGGCTTTCCTTGAATCCGATGCAACGCTGACGGGCTGATTAGGCTAGCTGTAGAGTCCAACTAAATGGTAGTTTGATCCGACGACAAGGCAGAACTTGTACTTGGGATTTTACTTGGGATACAAGCAGCGCGAGGCAGTTGCATCTGATTACCAGCGCCGATTCAGTTAATTAAGCTGGAATTTTCTCCCTGTATACTTGGTCCTCCTTCTCATTAGCTAAATCCACCGGTGTGCCCGACTCTCCAAGGTTTTCTTTGATCTCGCCTACTTTAAAACGTATCGCGACGCCCGAATGAGTTGCCACTCTACGACCTACTCCGTTTCCCATACAACTTTTCACTTGGACTCTATTTGCTAATAGTTGGCTGGCTGTTACAATTTCGACATTGACTACAAAAATTGAAATGCTTATGTGCTTTATTTGTTTGTAGCTTTTTAGCATTGGAGCTGTTAATGTTTCGCCTAATTTTAACGAGCCGAGGTAAAGACCAATGCCAACAGCTCTTTGTCGCTTTTATCTTTCGTGTACTCCAAATTACCAGGGAGAAAAAAATTGTTGTGAACTTACAAATGTATTAGATAGCCGAGGTGTAAGCCCAACAACTATACGCGTAACCGCATCGAATTACACTTCATTACACAGTCTCCCGCGAATGTAAGAGAAACTTGCTGGGTTTCGTTGCACGCGCGCAAAAGATTACACTCAAAAATGCATGCCTTTCATGAACACCAGGCCTGTTTTTTTCGGTTTAATATTTCACGTGTCGTTAGCACGCGCTTAAAAATAACGAATAAATTTTGCGACGAGCCGGGGCTAAAGGCCACGAGAGAAAGAGATATAGGCGTGCATAACCCACAAACGCACTCGAAATAAAAAGACCAGCCCAAGCGCGCGCTTGTAAATAACTTGAGCGAATTTTAAAGGTAATTAACGTAATTAAAAATTGCAACATTAATAAGTCCCGAGAGTATAGAGGAGTGAAAGCATTCAAACATCAAGCGGATCGTGATTTTAATTCAAATAGCGGCAAAAGCCGAGGAGGAGGAGGAGGAGGCAATATGTAATCTCATGCGTACATGCGGGACTAGAGATCCCGTTGCATTACGTCGAAAAGCAGCATTTTTCCGCTAGAGCCGGGCGTTATCCGTGCGATATCAATGCGCTCGGACGTTGGAATATTAATCAAAATTTCAGCCGGACGCGCGCTAGATTCAGGAAAGGGCTGGAACGGGAGTGATCGATAGCGCGCGCTTCGCCGGATGAAGCGACGACTTATATACGTCCGAGGAAACCTCTGACGTGAATTGCGGCTCTGAGCGAGAGCCGACGTCCATAATGCGATAGCCCTTTCTTTTTGACACCCTACCCTCGCATAATCATATATCTCGATCGCCCTCCCCCCCCTGCCGCCAGTCTTCCGCTTTTTTATCCTATTACCGCACGAGTCGTAAGAGGATGCCAGCTGATATTTAATGCAATAAGCGCGGCCCAGCTCGATAATGCCCTTTTGACTCCCTGTCTCTTTGCTTCCTCGTATTTATATCGTCAGACGTTCAGCACTAGCTCCCAGCGGCCGCGATCGCTTATTGATAATTAATTTGGAGCTTAGAGCTTTTCTGAGCTTTGACTCGTTACCTCGCGCGCACCGAGAGTCTATTATGGAAATTAAAATTGTAGCCGATAGTCTGGTCTCCTTAATAGAACTGCCCGACGAATCTTAGTTAAGCCCGATTCAATTAACGTCTTTTTTCCAGGATTTTATTTAACCGAGTATATGAGTGATCGATATTTGTAATTGAAAGAAAAATACCGGCTGGAAGAGAGAGAACTGTGGCGTCAAAAAAATAAAAAAATTTATAACTCGAGGTTTGTTTTAAATTTTTCTCATCATGTCGTAACGGAGTAAACTTTTCGTTTGTCCCGAGAAAGTGATTGATTGCACGTGAGGAGAGAGAAAGGGGCAGTTGAACGCATAGTTGAAGTCCGTAGAAATGGAATGTTAAATTTATTTGGAATTTATTTCGATGCGTCGTTGCTCGTCGGGAGAGTCGAAAGAAATAAGAGTTTTATTGTTTTCCACGAAGCTCTCCCGTTCACCGATGTGCATTTGTTATTTTTCATTCCATTGCACCGATGAGACTTTAATAAATAGCTGAGAATAATGAGTTTTATCTGGGAATAATTTATCGTCGGCTGTGTACTTTTAATTTATTCCATTATTTTTTTCATAACGTTTCTCGTGCGCGTTCTTTTAAAACTTGAACTTTGACGGGCGTTACGAATGTACTTTAGCGAAATGCAACTTTACCAAAAGATTAATTTTTATTTTCTATACACGTGCAGACACATTTGTTAAAATTTATAAATAACCCATGAAAAAGTCGTAAAAATTGGGCCCGCATCGGAGAAAATACAAGTAGGTCCTTTTTTTTCATCTCTGCCAAGGTAATTACAGAAATACAAAATTAACTTTCTCGCCGTACTCTTGGCTGAAGTTGCGCGGTGAGCTTACGGGAAAGTCATTAACAAAACTACTAGAAAACTGAGACGCGAGGGCGTTTCGTCACAAATACTTGGCTGGACTTTGGAAAAAAATAATCATAAGTTAAGGCAGAAGAAAAGAAACAGCTTTTCGGAAACTCCTATTGAAGGAGAGAAAGCAGGCTGGAAATTTAGTCGCGCGCGTTGCTATTGCGTGTAGCTGTTTTATTACAATCTTTCCTGCGGCGAATAATAAAGCGACCCTCTCTCTCACCCTTTTTGTAGTAGTAGAAATCAACGAGGCTCGAACTATAAAAATTTATGCCGCTTCCTCTCCGCAGCAGCTGCTACGCGAAAATAGCCCCGAGTACTCGCGCTTCAAAGGCTTCCGTTCGAATTCATCAGATCTTGGGCTGGTGAGAAAAAAAATTTTTCACGGCGAATAAAGCGAGAGCGCTTCTATATATATGTATATACGTATGTATTCGCGAAATACTTTTAGACCAGTAATGCCCTTGATGGATTAAGGCCTCTGGAATTAAAACGGGAAAATTACGCCTTTGTCTTTGTTTCGCTGAAATTTTCGGAAAATTCAATGCTGTAATAATTGTAAGAACGTACTTTATTCCCGGAAAATAGTTTAATTAATATCCCTACGTACTTGATTAAACAATTTCTTTATATTCATGAATGAATGCCAAATAATTCAACGTTGATAATATTAATAATAATCTGCAGAAATGGAGGTTTACGCGTACAGCTAAACGCGGTAAATAGTTTTATTTTCCGTTTATGCAAATTAATTATAAATTCCGTAATGTGCGCTGCTTAAGGGAGGGGAGGCAGGCGGCGCATTGCGAAATAAGTGGAAAATAATTATTATAGTCAGACGTAATGAATAATCCACTCGCTATTAAACGCGCATAAATTATGGAAATACATTGAAAATGCGCCGGGCAAATTTGCCATATCTCGTTTAAAATATAGAATCAGCGGGCATGCTCGCCGTACAAAGTTATGCTCGTTTTTAAAAACCGAACTTTTCTGGGTTGGCCTCTAGCTTTTTTTCGCGCGCTCCAGTCAAGTGTCCCCTCCTCGCAATCGAATTACCGATGCGTAAACGAAGCATTCATCGTCGCGCAACTTTCCGCGACTGCACGACACAGAGCCGAGAAATCATCGTGTTAGTGCCGCGAGAAGAAAAATATGTTGAGCTCTCGGCAATAACGTTTTAATCCCACGGTCATAGCTGGCCAGCACATGTTTTTCCAATGTCCCTGCCTATAGCTGTATAAGCGTGGGCCTATTGTCGCGCGGCATCGTAGCTATCGTCGGGGAGCAGAGGCAACTTCGTCACTCGTAACTTTACGCTGGCGGCCACTTTGAGGTGGCGCGCTTTTTACTATGAGGGGCGTGTGCAGGCCCGTAGGGGAGAGGCGAAGAGGGAGGGGCGCAAATCGCTCGTTAGAGTAGCCTCAAGTTTTTAATGGAGTTTGTCCCGGCAAATCCGCGCCGCACACGACAGAGCCTTTGCACGCAGTCCCCCTCCGCTGCCAGAGAGAGCTGCTTGTTCACTTATTAAACAAGTTGAGTGCTTTAAGTGGCCGTTACGAATTTGATTATTTCGCCAAAGCTTATACTCTGTGTCCGCCAACGCGATACTGACCCCCTGTCCCCTCCTCGCTTACCTGCAATCCTAACTGCTCGGCCGGAAAAATAAACACGCCGACATTTACGCTCGAGGTTTACTGCTAATTAGGAACTCGAGCGAGCGAGAAAGAGGGAGAGAGAGATTGACCGGTTTTAATGATCGTTAACGCTCGTTTTGTAAATATATTGGACCAGTGCAGCTGCTATTGCTCCTCCTACTGCTCTCGTTCCTTTTGACTTTTAGGAAGTTTTAATGGCCGAAGCAATGTAACGGGACGATTTGACAAATTTCGCTCGGCCTTTTTAACTCTCCAGTCGATGTAAAGAAACTCGTTTATTGCATATCGAAAAAGATTGCACTTGCGCAGCAGCTTTACCATTCTAATTCTCACAAATAAATAATACTTTGTTAAAGGCGCCGACTATTTTGAGACTGCTAAATATCTTTCGCAATAAAAACGTACTTTTTTATCTCAATATCCAATTGTTATATACTACATTTGAAACTTAGTATCTTCATAAAAACGCGTCTCAAAGCACATATCCAACATATCAGTATTCAAAGAGCCGTGCTTTATATTTTTCAAAAATTTAAATTTCCCCTGCATCTTACATGACTTGCCCTCTCGGAGAATGTACCTATTTTAAATTTTCAAACGCAGTATTAGGCATCGCATCAAATACTTAAAATTCAAGTGTGTGCCGACAGCCATGTAAATTTTCATGCTTCACGTGTACATGCATTGATCGTGGATTATCTGAAACGCGAAATTTACGCGAGACAGTGATTTACAAATAGAGGCAGATCCTTTTAGTTCAAATACTGCACGAGAATAATGTCAAACGTTTGGAATAAATGCAATTTTATAAATGGCAAAAGCACAAATTCATAAATGCATCAAATTATAAAACTCGGCAAAACTAAAATTTCGATATAAAGGTAAAATAAAATATTATTTCACTTAAAATTTAACAAAAGTAATGAGTCCGTTAACTATTATTTAAGCACGAATGTGAATATTTAACCTGCGGTTCGTGTGTTATTTTTATTTTGAGTCAAACGACTTCTCCTAATGCATCAGTAAAGAGCGTGAATTATGAAACTTGTTTTTTTCCTCCTCGTATTAGCAATTAATTCCGTTGTTTGAGCGGAATACATTTTAATGGGGAAACAAACATTTGCACATCTGTCATATTTTAATACAGAGGATAAATCAGGAAAATATATTTCAAGTAAAAATACCGTACAACAATAAATAAACGATTAACACAGGCTCAAACAGAGTAGAGGTAGCTCTCTCTCTCTCTCTCTCTCTCTCTCTCTCTCTCTCTCTCTCTCTACGGTATTTAATTGAAGTATTATGTATTGAAGACTTTGAAAACAGGAGATGCCGAGAGCTAGTTCAAGTTTCCCATCAAAACTGAATAATTTTATCAAACAACTCGACTGCTAAACTCCCCGGCAATAATCCTCGCACGCATATGGAGATGAAAAATTCCGAATCAATATACTATAGCGTGGCGCGATGCCTGCGCGGCGACAATTGCACACCTCTCTGCCTCGCGGGCCGGAAATCTTAATCCGAATCTCAAGCAGCGTTGAAAAAGCAAAAGCCAATTTCCAAAGTTTGCCTTTCTGGCCTGCGCCCGAGCAACGTATATATTTTTCCAGGACAAAGGCCCCCCCCCCCGTGGCTCGCTCTCTCGTCAGCAGGAGAAGAGCCCTTATAATCGTCAGGGCGAGAAGTACATATACGTGTCGGCTCGTATCGAGCTCTCGGTTGGATTACATAATTAATATTTACGCCTGGCTCGTACATCACGGCCGACGTCTTTGTCCGCGGCTCGGCGTAGCTGCTGCGGGCTCTGAGATAAGCCGGCGGCCGGCTCGCCTCCTCCTCCTCGTCGACGCTGCCGGCGCGTGCCAAGGCCTGGCCTCGAGAGCCTCCCCCCGTTCCAAGCTCATCCCGCGCGCTCTTCTCTCACGGCTTTTTATCAATAATCAATTCCCCATTGCTTCCCAGGCTCATTATATCCGATCCGCGCGGCCGCTCTCTCGCGCGGTACATCTATTTTTAACGTTTCCGCGTAATTTTTATCTCGTTAACTCGCGCTTAGCTGTACGCCGCGCGCTCTACATGCACTCTCTTTGCCTGCTCGCCATACGCCCGAGCCGTCCCCCATTGTATCGCAGCCCACAAAGAGAGAGAGAGCGAATTTTAAAATCCCATCGTTCTTCCGCTGCGTCCACCTCTCCCCAGGACCTTTTTCCTCTTCCCTCTTTTTCCCTTTCGCCCGACAACCCAGCCAGACGTACAAAAGACCGCGACTGTCCTTGCCGGGCTTTTTCTAGTTTATTCAGGCCAAATTGCTCGTGCTTCGGAGGTGGAAAAGGTGCCCGGGCTAGCGCAGCCCGCGCATCGCCTTTAATATGCGCCGGCAGCGCTGCTGCTGCTGCTGCTTCTAGCGAGTTTTAATAATTAGACGTTTTTATTACGTTAGCGCGGCTTGTTTTATTAAAGCTCCCTCTCTCTCGCCTGCCGAGAACGAGAATATCGGTAGTAGCTCTCTGGCTTAGCTCGTTTTATTACATGTCCATTAGGGCAATTGTATTAATAGATCGAGCGGCTCTCCGACTATCATACCGGTCAGATGTAAAAATAACAAAGCAAACGTTTGTTTTTATTGAATTCGAGAAGAGTCTCGGTCATGCGTACACGTCCATTCGAAAGTCCAAAATTTCGCGTAGAAAAAGGAACTGGCTATTGTGCTGCAGGAAGCAATTACGGCGCATTAGGAGTGACAAATTAAGCCGGCCAGCTATGCCTGCCGCAAGGGAGGAGTAATTGGTGTAACAATTGCAGCGGGGCCCCGTGTAAATTTGATCGAGCGGCCGAGGCCTTCAGCTGCAGGCGAGGCTCGGTTTGCCCGGGCGCGCACGGCCGCAAAGCGATATCGGCCTCGCGCGAAAATACCGAGCGACCTATGCGCTTTTCGAGCCCAATGGCCCTCTGTTACTACGCGCTATATGGCCCCGGGCGCGTGTCCGAGCTGCCCCTCGCGCTGCCCCGTTTTACGAGCTGTCGAGCCTCGAGCGAAATTGAAACGACATACGCCTATGCGCATACGGCCGCCTGCGTCAACGGCTGTTAATGCCCTTACCCTCTCCCACTCGAGCCTCCCAGTCTAAAAATCTGCTAGGATTCTTCTCCCTACCACGGGATATTTGACTTTTGACGTTGCATTTTTTTCCTCGTTTTTTTATGCACTGACTTTGATCGTTCCTGCTTGGATTATCACAAGTTTTGCTTTTTATTCTTTATTTTGTTAGATAGAATATTTTATAAAGTCACTAAACGGTTGACAATATCCTAAGGTTTTAAAAGGTCTATCCGATTAAAGATTTATTTTAATGGATGCAATGAATTTTTCCTCCACTCCTACCGTTCGGTGTCAACATTTTCTGCTATTAATGGAGTTTAAGCTGTTGTATATATAAAAATGCATAATCATGGTAATGGAAAAGCACCAAGTTCGCAGTTTTGAAATGAAAATGAAAAAAAGAAGGGATCCCGAATGAATTGGAAATGCGCGGGAAATACAAGGTGCAGCCGTCGAAGTAATAAGGAGTAAAGGGGTTAATCCTCCGGCGTAACGATTATTAATCACAGACGAATGAACGGAGGGCGATAATCAAAGGCATTTAGTTAGGCATGAGGGCTCCTTTCAGCGGCAGAGCACACCTCCGAGCTGGTTGGACTCGCCGGTAATGCCGTCTAGGCAATTCCTCGGCGTTAATATTCGACGGAATTACGATATTCCGCTCGTCGGCGTGGAGCCCCGCTCTCGTCTGCCAACAATGCCGCGCGCGCGGAACTCATCTGCGCGGAGCAGCCGCCGCGGAGCGCTGGAAAGTTTGCAAGTCGCCTTTGTCGCTGGGGGAAAGGCCAGTGTGACGAGTGCGAGCCGAGCAACTTTTGCCAGCGCCCCAGCCCTAGCTGTTTAGAATTGAACTGCTCAAGACGTGTCTCTGGCTCGAGGAAAAAGTTTGGCTGTCGAGAGAGACAGCTACCTTTCAGCGAGATAACTGCATGTTAACTCGAGGAAGGACTAGCGCGTAACATGCTCCTTCCTCTGCTCGTTCACAGTTCGCGAAAGGAAGGAAAAACGTTTGTTTAACCTTATACGCTGGAAATTTGTAATTCATAGCGAACCCATAAACTTCCTTGCCTCTCTCTTTCTTCACTTTTGCCCGAGTTTCCTCGAGTTCTCTCTCTCTCTCTCTCTCTCTCTCTTTCGTGTATTTCAGCGATTGCTCCCTGAAGGTACAGCTGAATGTGAATTCCCCATAAAAACTCCTACGTACAACTCGAAGCTTTTAACCAATTTCCACGCAAGAGACGCCGAGGCAAATCCGTTACAAAAACACTCAGACTTCTTGCCCCTGTCTCGCTCTCCTTTCCCCAGTCGTCGTTTGACGGAAAGCGTTTCTCTTTAGAAGTTGTTACACACACACACACACACACACACACACACACACACACACACACACACTTGACAGCCGATTTGTATACAGCAAATCTGAAGGTGTACTACTAATTGCGGCCAAAGTACAGAATGAAAAAAAAAGAAAAATAGAAACAGGAAAAAACGCAGTTTTAAAGGCTTGTGGCATATTGCTTTAGCTGGTGTGCCGCCTGTGCTCGCGCCGGGAAAAATGAGCTTTTCATCAATTTCCACGCAGCTGGCTTCTTGATTACACGCGCGCACGCAAAGCGGAAGGCATGAAAAGAGGACTAAGGGACTCTCCGTTCCGCTAAAGTTGAGGGCTTCGCAACGGGTGGCACACGAGTGCCGGGGAAACAGAGAGCAACTCGGGGAGTGTCCGGAAGCAACAGGCTATTTCTATTCATCGCCGTGGGACTGAGAGTGAGAGAGGGTCGAATGTTTCATAAGCCCATGGAGGCAGCGGGAAATATGAGGCGGGGGAGGCCGGTGACGATGAAAATTTTACATCGCTGCGGCACAGTAGTCTGTCTACGCGCGTCTTCAATTACAGATACGAGCCGAGGCTTATATTACTCGCGGGAGATTCTTTTTTGCGCCTCTAGAGGCGCATAGCGCGAAGCAAAAGGAAAACTAAAAACATTTTTCAGCTTTTTCGCTTTTGCTTGCTTTTCTACGAGAGAGGGAGAGAAAGAGAAAGCTGGCACGCGGCGGCGAGGGAGAAGCCTTTTAAGAAGGCATGAATTTTTTGTTTCTCAATTTCCGCTTTCCTCTCTCCTCCCCTCCCCCAATCCAGCTTTTTTGACCTGTTGATCTTTTTCCTTTTTTTCACTTTTACCTTCTGCATTGGGAATTTGCGTACATCCTTTTCTCCTCTCTCTGACTCTCTCTCTCTCTCTCTCTTTTTTCTTCTCTTTGTATATTTTTTTCAATGTAAGCCCTTTGATTAATTTTAATTCTTACAGAAAAAAATTTGAAATGTGTTTTAGTTTTGAGCGTAAAAGTGGCTTTTGCTTTTGAGAAGTAAATGGTTTTCATTTAGTAATGAAAAACATCGGTAATAACAACTTCATGGGGAGGGGGGATGAAATATTTATACGCTATTGAATTTTTCTTTGTTTACTTCACTAAATAATATAAATGTATTCACTAAAAACATATTAACAAAACCCCCTTTTTTAATTAATAAACTCGGATAAAATTGAATATTCGTCAACAAGTAGTAAAAGCTGGGTATCATCAGACGCGCTTGTACATATAAGGGACGGACATTGAAACAGACGCATGCAAAGTTATTAATCACAGTTACTATTATTTTTTCCAATACGTATAGATTTGTTCTGGATTTTAGTTTGTCACTGCTGAGTAATCGAAATAAAAATCGCTCATCAATCGCAACGTAGAAATTTATTACTTTCGTCGCACTGTAAAATACAGTCCCCGGCGCAACATACCGAGCACAAAGTTCGCGTTCAAACTAACATCCGCAGAAGCGTAACGCATATAATGCCATCAACAGTTCTCGCGTGAACGAATATTGTTCAACAACATAAACAAGCAAATTCAATTTAATCAGACAGCATAGTTAACCTTCCGTTACCAAATTTATATTTTGCTTTGGGCTAAAAAAGAAGCTACAACTTGAAATTACCATAAGCTATAGGAAACGCGTTCTCGCAGTAATTTTGAATAATCTCTTTCGCCTTACGTTAACAAAAACCCGAATTTACACACCTGACGTAATCAGCGGCCAACTAAAGTTTTTGCTCCTGCCCTTAGAGCGAAAATTTGTTAACACACGCTCCCAACTCCGAATGTTGAACTAACTAAAATGTTAACTTTGCCACGAAGAGAGAGAGAGAGAAAGAGAGAGGGAGAGAGGCCCTTCAGGGCCAAGCCGTAATTTATGCGTGTCGGCTAACTGTACTATTTCCATTGTCCTCGGCGTCTCTCCCATCCTTCCGATGCGCCCAATCAAATCCTATAATTGTGTTAACACCGGATCAGTCCATTCCGCTGGCAAACTTCCTCCGGCGAAAAAGCCTCCCGAGCAAAATAAAAGAGGTACAAAAACAAGGCCGCTTGGTTGGGGGGTGGCAGTGGCGATCCGACAAACGTTCATCTTTCATGCCGAACAATCAGCGAAACACCTCGGCCCCCGATCGTCATTGCATCGTCCTGATAATTGAAAAAAAAGAGGAGGAGGAGTAGGGTCGTAGAGCGAAGCAGTAAGGAGCGGAAATCTGTGTCTAGGACGCGGGGGCGCTAGGATTCCCTGCGGCTCTCTCTCTCTCTCTCTCTCTCTCTGGCGGCGCCAACAATAGATAACTGCGGCGCAGAGCGCGAGAGCGACAACAAGCGCGCAATCTCTCCGGCCGATTTGCATTTTTCCTCGGTCGGCACGAAATTCCTTCTCAGCCTCCTGCCTCCCCCCCCCCCTCCTATGCCCTTGGCCGAAACACATCGTCTTTATCTTGACTTTTACCAGCGTGTAGTGCTGTGGTGCTCTGTCTCCCGAGGATTGCGCGGTGAAATTCGATGTTTTGCAATTTCGTGCAGGATTACTAATACGCTATACGCTAGACTGCCGCGTCCCGGTACTCGGTGTGGATGTGCGCGTCTCTTGCCCGTACAGCACTGCGCGAGCATTTTCTGACTCTGAAATTGCGCTGGATTTAGCCGTGCGCCGAGCTGAGCTTATGTAAATGTGAGTTGGATCGTCAACTTTTGCACGCACCTCGCGACTGACTGTCAATTTTTGCGCGGGGATTTATGCCTTGCCACGGATAAATCCTCTCTCGCGCGTCAGACATTTTTAAAGCCCGATAACAATGTCTCGTTTCTTGGGGGATATTCCTTGTCTGCCGCGGTCACTTGCCCCTCCCCCTTTCTTAAACCTACTCTTTCCTGCAGTATAACTATTTAAATCGTCGGATTTAGACGGCAAACCTTGCTCGCTTCCCTTGATTTGTTTTTAAAAAATGACCTTTTTGAGGTAAAGCAGCGTTTGCTCGGGAGGAATGTCGCTCTTCCTCCTCTTCTCCTTGTTCTTGCGGCAAAGCGCGAGAAAAGACAGCAGTAGGTCTGTTTACCCATATTCTCGGGGAGCAAGCCCGTCGGGCGTCGTCGGCATGGAGTCCTCGGCAAAGGAGGCCGGCCTCGGAATATCAAGCCCCGGTTTATGAATAATTGACGAGGGGGCGACATCGTGGCAAAGCGCGGAGTGCGGAGGCCGGGGGGTGGCTGCGCACGAGTGGCTCGCAAAGTGGCAGGCCCCAGCCGCATGAATGCGTCATGGCCCAAGTAAAAGGCGGCCAAGCCCCTCGAGCGCCGGCGGACGGGCGCGCGAGAGAGGGAGCGAGAGAGCGCCTAGTGCGAATGCTGCGGGGAGACGAGAGAGGCGCGCGGGCGAGCCTTTGGACGTCGCCGCCGCCGCCGCCGCTGCTTTTCACGGGAAACGACGAGGCGCTTCGCCTCTCGCTCGCCTGCTCGTCCGGGAAAAGGGCTTCGCGGCCGCCCAGATGGATTGGCTCTCGGGGATTTCCCGCGGAGATATGCTCCGCTCGCGAGCCGACTCCCCGCTTTTGCGAACGATGTACGCCTCTTTCTCGCTCCCCTTCGCTTTCCCTAGCCTCCGGCTCTCTGGCAAGCTCGCCGGATCCTCCCGTCGGATGTACGCGTCTTGTAATTGAAACTACGGGGATTTTCATGTATCCCGGCTTTTTTTCTCCGTTCCGTCGCCTGCTAGAGACGTAATGACAACGGGATTAGCGTTGATTTAGAGCCGTTAGCTGTGACTGCGCGCGCGCATGTGGACGTGCGAATGTAATCGTCGCACAACTGCGTAGTAGCTCCGAGACGAGTAGCAGAGTCGTGCTAAGGGAAAGCTTAGCACCTGGCTTGTCGCAACGTTGTCGTGGCCATTTTTGGTTCTTTGATGTCGCAAACACGGAGTCTGGTTACTCTACCCTCAGATGATGGCTCGTTAAAAACGGAGAATTAGAAACTGAGTCTGGAGTCGAATGGTGTGAGCGCATAGCGGTTCAACGTAATTAACATATTGATTGTTGTAAAAGTGCCTTACCTCGCCATTACATAGAAGACTTTTCCAAACCCTTATTATACTAGATAAGCCACATATTCGACAAAACGATATCGCGTGTCGGTTTGTATTTGAGAATTTAATTATACAGTATACAATGACGTGCTAACAAAAACTAGTACAGTTTAAATTGCCGACGAAAAGTTACTATACTCCGGCTAAAGTTGCGGCGAAGACTAATTCTGTTGACGAGTTCGCGGCGAAGATTAGTACGACAAATCTTTACCGCGAATCGTCAGCTGTACTAGTCTTCGCCGCAAACATTCTCAAGATACGTATCTTTGCCGCAATTTTTCTTTATTTGCACGCACGAATTTTAGCATATAATCGTCCGTTGTTTATCTTAACAATGCTCCAGCTGAGAGTATCCGACTTCCGATGAAATTTTTTAATGAGATTTTTTATAATAAAATAAACATACATTATAGCCTCTTATTTTTTACTCAAAAATCGCGCTAAAATTCTCCTGCAAAATAAATGTACTTTTTATAACGGCTACAAAAACCATAAATACTCCTTCAAAGTATATTGTTTCAAGATTCTAAAATAATTTTTTTATAGTTGAAAATTGCAAAAGGTATAACAATTTTTGTAAAACTAATTATTTTAAGAAAGTTTTTTTCACGATTTGTTTTATAATTAAATTTGGAATAATACCATGTAATTTGTCAAATCATTAATAATGCATTACACAATTGCTAATTACAATTTAAAGATGCCTAGGTCCAATGGAGCCTGCATGACTATTATACACCATTTTGCCAAAGTGTGACTGGAAAGAATTAATAAGTATCCATCTTTTGAGTCGCCGAATAAAGTCAGTAATCGAGACTTCTTAGAGTTGACTTATTTTGCCATAATGCGATGAGTATAAGTGGGTAGAAGTACCAAAGGACAAAGTTGAAAAGAAAGAACCAGCTCGATCCTTCTTTATTGTACATTCTTGTTTCTATTTTATATATTTTTGTGCGCGTGCGTTTTTTTAGGCGCTGCAGTTACGTCGTCGCTTAAATTGACCGTTGCCGTTCAATTTGAATTTATGACTCATGAAACGTTAATGCATTTACTTTCTTTTGTGCCGCCGAAAGAGGGAGAAATTTCATATTGAATTATTCGCCGTTGACAGGGGTGAGGAGGATGGAGGAGTTGTAGCGCGTCCAGGCTGCACACTTTTTCAATTATCTCCGATATATTTTTCGAACTTGATGGACGTCTCTGCTACTGCCTCGTTCTCCTGTAGACCCCTATATGCCAAATGGAAATGAAATGTCATAAAGAGCCTCACAAATACGTATAGAGCTTTCGGCGCCCGATAAATTTTTCATCTCTCCCGTGCGCCTGTATACGTATATAGTATATAGACGTACAACATATAGACAGATCGTGATTCCATCGCGAATTGAAAAATTATTGCGCGGTAAATTTTTCATCGTCACTGCAGTTTATGCGTTTGTATAGACACGCTCTGAGCGGGAGCTGTTGTGCGGTCCGCCGGTCGATTATTACTTTGGCAACTCTTGAGAGACTAATTTCCACGCTGTCTTGTCGGCGTACAATAAACCCCGAGCGGGAGCTCCCAGCCGCTTGTTTCCAGCGGCCAAATAACAGACGCAGCCGTTATTCCAAGGCTTATAATCCGTTGGCGCGCGTGCGGTCCAATCCAAAATTCGCTCCTCGTAAAACTAGCTGCCTACCACTGCGTGCAATTATACGTATAGTTTACCCCTATCCTCCCCCTCCCCAGTCGCGGCGCAGCCCTCAAGCCAATCTCGTCTTTCTGTTTGCTCCCATAACTTTGGCAACAAGTGTTGCGCCGATGCTCATGATCGATCCTTCCCTGCACTCGATTCCACTAAGCTCTCCCACCTCCCCGAGCTGTAACCCACTCGGAGAGTATACAGCCAGTCGCGAAAGTTTATCCAGGAGAGAACGTAAAAGCTAGACTGCAGAGGAGCGGCAATAAAAAATAAAGAGGCGCAGCTCCGCGCGCATAATGGAGTAAAAACGAGAGTCGCGACGAGGTCGTTCCGAGACTGAAATTCGCGCCGAGCGGATTCGCGACTTATAACGTGGCGGGACTCTCCCTCTCGGTTTCGCTACACCCTTACCCTCCGTCCTCCATTCCCTCTTCTCAGTGGCGCATGAAAATTGAATTCCGTCTCGAATATAGAGAGCGGGAGAGAGAGAGAGAGAGAAGCGCGTGCGCGCGAGAGCGTGGCTACTGAATAGAAAGATGAAACCGTTCGCGGGCTTTTCTTCTTGGGCCTCCAGGCCGGTAATTGCTTTAAAATCCTTTCTCCATGAAATCTCTCTCTCTCTCTCTCTCTCTCCACCCACACCCTCCTTTACCTCATTCCTTTATTTTTTCTCGCCCTCCCCCCCCTCTTTCCTTACTCGGCTGCCGGCCCGCATTTGAGTTTTGGTGCTTTTCTATTAAGACCGAATGCGGTATACTGCTTTGGCCTTATTGTCGTGAAAAGACGAGTCTGAGCATTGGATAAAACTGGCGAAATGAAAGTTAAAATGCGAAATAATGAGACAATAAAGGAGAAGTGCGAGCGAAAAAAAGTGAAAAAGAGAGAGAAAGGGAAAGAGAGAGAGAGAGAGAGCGAGAGAGTTAGAAGCAGGCGGGAAAAACAGCGTGAATAGGAGATAATGGGAAAAGTGTATTAGGAATTTGAAGCGATGGGCTGATTGGATCTTAATAAACCTGTGGGAAAAATATTGGGTTGTGGCTTTCACTGATAGTATCACGGTCTCTTGTCGTGCGGCAGTTTGATATAATATTCAACTATAGCTCTGTATTTTCCCATTTCGTTTCGATAAAGATTGAACAAGTGAGCAAAAAAAAGCCAAAGATGACCAACTTTTTGTTTCCCGGCAATTAATCAGTAACCCGCCGAAAATCCAGTCGCCCACAACGTATGGAATTTCGAAAGCTCAGCTATCCCTAAAAAAGAAAACAGGGAAAAAAGAAAAAAAAATGTTTTTCCTCTCAAAGGCAGATTTTACACATAATTTTACCTTGATACATAAAAGTGCGTCGAGTATAACCTGCCCGCAGCGCGGGCCGGTCGCCCTTTTAGCAATAACTCATCGAGGCCGCAATCGCAAGCAGTAGGTCCCGAGCGAGGAATCGCTCTTTTCCCTCGGAGCGCCGGAAATAATCACTAGCACGCTCAAACATCCCACGCCGGACTGATTTATTTCTCAGCGGTAGCCACTTTCTCTCTTCGCTTCTGCGTACACTCGTGAATTATCCGGCAACTCCCTCTTTTTATCCGAAGCGCCGCGAGCCTCGGCCGTTTTTTCCTCCCGCGGCGCGCACTTTTTCTTCTTCGCGGCGTGGAGGCGACGAAGGAGAGAAGCAGCAGCCCGAGGCTACACGGGAAAGCCCGCGCGTCGGGAAATCGCCCCTCTAGCTCCGCAAGCCCGCTTGGCCATCCTTCTATGATGCGTGTGCCTTCGCTTATATTTCGGACCATCCAGGGCTCATGTGCGATGCTTACAGACACCTCGGCGCTACGCACGTGTCTTGTTATGGGATGTATTTCTTTTTAAGAGCAAAACAGACGGATCCCGGCTATACAGGTCCAAGAAGAATGGATATCCTATGAAGATAATCCTAGTTTCGTATCTCTATTAATTTAGCGCTGTTTCTTCATGCACAGCTAACTTACGGCGAATGAGAGAAGAATAGCTCGAGCTTTTTGATTTCGTAATAAACTTGTGGAATTTTTGGAAATTGTCGTCTAGTAAAGAAATATGTAGGCGAGTCGTAGGATAAAAGCTAATGCCTTTCATAAGTCGAGTTTCATTTAAACGCGCCCGGACATTTCAAGCGCATTATAAAGAATGGCCTTCTCTTGTATGAACATTAATTAAATTAAACACGCGGAATGAATTTGTCAGGGAGGTTAAAAGAATAAGAGGATGTTGGGGGTTAAGCAAGCTCTCCCGTGGAAAAGTGAGGACAATTACTGAGGTACAGTGGCTGCCGGGGGAAAGGCAAGAAACGCGGGACAACTTCCGAGCGGAGAAGAAGGCAACTATAAAATTTACGAGCTCTCTCCCTCTCTCTACCTCGAGTTTTCATCGCGAGTCACTTTAACCGAGTAACTCTTATTTCTGCCTGACGAGAATCGTCAGAGACACTTCCGTGATACAATTTCGCCGAGGCGCCCAGCCACCCGACTGCGGGCTAAACGCTTCGCACCTCTGAGCAAGCGCAGACGAGAAGATGAATGCGAGCGAGCACATAATAACCTCGGCATGAAGGCACAATTTTTGCCGATTACCCGATGCTACCCTCCTCATAATACCTCCCTCTCCTCTCATCCCCCTAGCCGCAAGCTTGTGTTGCCTATATGCAGAGAGCCCCGTGGAAATCGAGCTTATTTATCTAATGCGCCGCAAGCTCCGCGTTGATTTAGAGAGTCGCTCAGCGAGGATGGCCAGACGAGCAGTTATGGGAAAAGTAATGACAGCAGTAAATTAGCAACCTCGTCCCGTCCATCATTCAACGACAGGGGGGATTTTTTGGAAAAAGGCTCGAGGCTGATGTCTTGAAAATGCGGAAGCTCTAACAGCTCGCGCGAGGAGCAACTACGCGCCAATTTGCGTCGGGCAAACAAACGAGGATAGGCGCCGCGGTCGCGGGCTTACTCGGCTGTTCGATCGATTTGGCGAATCGGGAGCCTTGTGTGTTTTCGGCTCTGCAGGTGCAAAATCGCGAGGGAGGGTGAGCTCGACGAGAGCGCGCTGCTGGGCTGTTCTCTGCTTTGTTTTCCGAGGGACTTTATATACCCGAGGGGGAAAAGCTACGAGGGGCTTTTAAGAATTCGTTAAAAGTTTGCAAGGCCTCTCCTCCGCGGATGAGTATTATAATGCCGCCGGAATAAAGTTTTGATACTGCTTTTGCAAAAGCGGACGACGCTTCAGCTTTTGATACTTTTGCGACGGGGGCTTTTTTCACCAAGAGCTCTGTTTTCTTGGTTTTAAGGGCAAATTGAAATTCCGAAACGGAATCGTTTATAATGCTTCAGGGGAAGCGAGAGAAGGAGCCTCCTCAGGGCCATGCGACCCGATGGAACGAGGAGATTTTTTAAATTTTTTCAAGCTAGATAAATCTACGTAGCGTCATTCGATTCTCTCTTTAAACGCCATTCAAAGATCCAGCAAAATAATTCAACTCCGACAAGATCCGACAAGTATACGCTAACGGCGCGATGCACAAAGACTGTTGAAAATAACTTGATACCGCAAAAGAGATTAGCAAAGCGTAATTCGTTTACCTCTCCGATATAATCTAAACAAATCACCTTGAGCTTTCCTTCCACGCGTTCGGTTCTAAAGCAGAAATTTCATTTCCCGCGCAGTCCAAGCAGGAAACGCGCGAAAAATCGTTCGCCGGAATTTGAAAAAAAAAGAAATCAATTAATTCATCAACGGGCGATATGTTTTTTTTCTGTCGTCTCACCACGCAAAAAGATTCGCAAACGATAGTAGTAGCGCAGAGCAACAATATTACTCTGTCCGTTAAAGGGAAAAGCGTGTCAGTGCCGCCGCTGCTGGCCACAAAGAGCCGGCAGCTCGCTCTCGCCAAATTAAAAAGCTACCATTACTACTGCGATCAGAGAGAGTGAGGGAGAGAGGGAGGGGGGGGGGGCTTTATCCCACGTACAGCCCCGAAGGCTTCCATCTCGCTCGCGCGCTACAGCAAACGTTTGATCGGCTGCTGAAGCCTCGGGCTGAACTCGTTTCTACCCTTAGCTCCCTACAGTTTCTCTTTACCATTCGCCATTGGAATAGGACCTGCCGTTTTTTTTCTCTCGCTATCCTGGCTTTTGTTGTACGCGTCGACGTTATGATGTCATTGCTTGGCTTTGTGCTGTCGTTGTTGTTGCTGCTGCTGTAACGTTGAGATTGTTGGTACATTACAGAGGGCCTGTAGAACTGGCCGGGTTATTGCTCGGTCCAACACAAAGTTCGTTTGCCTAGGTTAAACGAGGTATGTTGTTTGGCCGTGGGAAGCAAATAACGAGGCTGATTATTGCCTGATTTGGTTTATCGATCGCGAGCCAATCGGACCGATAAAATAATTCGAAATCCATCGAATCATTTCCCGCGAGTCTGCGAGCGCATCTGTCATAATGATGAAATTCTAATCACCACGGTTGACGAAATACGTTTCAACTGCGTTTTGGATCTCGTTTCCAGCAGCACCGACCGATTGCAACGTGTATTTTCAAATTCTCTGTATCTTTATGATTTCACTCGGCAAACAGGCAAGCTCGCGCGCAAAATTTTCATTCGATTCCCTTTAAGCCGTCGAATAAATATCCGCTCAGCCGCGCACTCCTCCGGCCCGCGGGTAACTCCGACTACGAATTAATTAAAATACCGAGAGTAGGCTCTAGTATAAAAAGCAGCTCCGATTAGCCGTAACCTCGCTCTTTCTCTCTCTCTGTCTCTATATATATATATATATATCCATCATCCCTATCGCCTAATCAATCCCTACACGTCCGCAATATCCCCCTATTTTCCAGGGAAAATAAACCTTCCCCTCGAGCCTCCGTGCCCGCGAACACACACACACACACACA
Source organism: Anagyrus pseudococci (assembly GCA_030522585.1). Taxonomy (NCBI): domain Eukaryota; kingdom Metazoa; phylum Arthropoda; class Insecta; order Hymenoptera; family Encyrtidae; genus Anagyrus; species Anagyrus pseudococci. The sequence continues at coordinate 28,446 of JAPYYQ010001579.1, forward strand.
CACACACACTCCAATCTCGTGCAGGCTTCGACGTCTGTCCGGGCGCGCGCGCGCACTTGATTAACGCAAGCTCCCCTCCCCCGTTTGAGCGCCGCGGCCTCATTACCGCGTTCGGCTGCCAAAACTCCTAGCACCGAGGCATTGTCTTTCTCTCTTGCTCGGAGCTTTCTGGCAGCCTAGGGTAAGCTCGCATTTTCCGGCCATTTGGCTTGGGACTCGGGAAGCGCGAGGGCCAAGTGCCGTTAAACGACAACTGCCAGCCGAGGCTTTTGCGAATATGCACTCGCTACACTCGTTCTCCTCCGCGGCTGCTTTCCTCGTTCTGCTTTGATTTCTCCAGCGCGGGAATCGCGGCGTGTCTGGATTAACGAGCGATCGCGCCTTTTCACTGCGGCTCTTCTTTACTCTTCGAGAAATACTTGCCCTTTCGCCAGAGAGATGCGTACTTTTTCGGGGGGAAAAAGGGAGAGGGAAAAGTAGGGCTGGACGACCGAAGCCCGGATGCCGTCTCCTCCTCCTCCTCCTCCTCCTCCTCTAACGAGTCTGGCTTAATTTGCTCACAATTATTCCTTTTATCACGATGGGAAATTTGCATTTGGGTTAGCGAGTACGGGCGAAAAGTACGTAGCAACTTTATCCGGCGGCTTAAAAACGGCTAATAATAAACCTACTTTTTAGCCCGGGACAAATGCGCTCGGCCGCCGAGCCCGCGTCATATTTACCCTCGGCTCTTCCACCCGATATAATTTTCTATGAACTGGGCCAGGCCCGAATAACCGCTCTATCCCTACTATTTAAATTGTCGCCTCTGTATATTTGCAGAATTTTTATTTAAAATTCTCGCGATCAAGCTTTCTACACTCGTTGGCCCTCGCTCTTACGCCAAGCGATTTATCCTAGTCTGACGCGATCCGGCCTTTTTCTACTGAATAAACGCGAATCAAGCTCGACTCCTTCGTGTTTCCTTTTTTTCAAACAGTCTACTATTTTTTCTTCAATTTGTACATGCCCCTTCGTCTAATTGGCGTAATTTCCATGATGGTCGACAAAAAATCAGAGCCAAACGAAAAGAAAACCCCTGCTATAATCCACATCCCCGGCAAACTACTGTAGCTTTAGTAGTCCCGCTGGCGATTCGAGCAGCATTCTGGAAGCTCCGTATCCGACTACAAGAGTAAACTTAATAGCGCCACCTTCGTTCTCATCTGGCGACTCTCACTCTCCCGAGAGAGAGAGAGAGAGAGAGAGAGAGAGAGAGAGAGAGAGAGAGAGAGAGACGACAGCGGCGACGTAATCGTGCTCGGTAGCACATCCCTCCCTCCCAGGCAATTATGTTAATCGAGGTATAGGGAACACTCGGGATAGGAGGCGAGAAAGGTGGTGCTGGGGGCGATGATTGGCCAGGCGTTAACTCGCGCTTCGCGGCTAATTAAGCCGGATATCGGACTGGACGATTACGCGTGTCCGCAAGCCGATTACTTCGCTTATCCGGACTCGCTTGGCTATACCACCTAGGCCCGATGTACACTTGCCTGCCGTTCGCTGTCCTCGCTTATGGGCCATTTGCGACGGTCTCGAGGAAAGAGGGCCTCTATTGCTGCTGCTGCTGCAGCAGATGAGAGAATTGTTGAGTTATTTTGAGTTTACACGGAGTGGAATCGGCGCGTGTCTATGCGCCTTTGCGGCTGCTGCTGCTGCTGCAGTTGCTGTGCAACTAGGATAATCTGGCCTACGGCTGTTGAGCCACGCCTCTGAACCTTTTGTTTTTCATCGAGTAACTTTTTGTTTCAACGTAGCTCCTGGAAAGTTCGGGAATATGGGATGCGTCATACATACTATGCTCTGATTTTACTCGAGTTTTAGTAAATTCTGATACGTGCAGAAATGGAATAACTGTGGTGTCAATAAATAGAAGGAGTTGTCGGAAATTTGGGTATGACATTATCGTTTTTTTTTAAAGACAGGGTTGATTTTATTTAAAATGATCTTTAAAGAGCCCGTTAAAATAAGATCTGCATTGAATTGAAAGATGCAACAACAACAAAATCGAAATCGGATTTTAGTGGATACATCGTTTAAAGTTAAACGCTGTGATATAAATAAGATCCAGAGTTATATCGAGCAAACGGTCGCATCAGCCGTCAAATCAACGGAGAGAAGCCCGTCTCTCAATTTATCGCAGATGTGCAAACGGCGTGGAGGATCGAAATCGCGTGGGCCATCATTCCAAGGTGAATCGCAAAGGCCGCTGCCGGGGGGCGTCGGGAAGCACAAGCGTATATTTATCGCGCGACCGATCCCCGACGAAATCAAGACAATTGCGCAAAGGCAGAAGGGGCGAGGCGAAGGGATGGACGCGGATAAGACAGCTTTGAAATAAGACGAGCCGGCAATGGAAAGGCCAATCTCTCGACGCACGCACTTCCGTCCAAGTGCCCCTCACGCGACGTCCTCGTCCCGGCCGAGTAGGCGGGAGCTTTTACAGCCTCCCGGAGGCCCTATCAGCCGGCTGCATCCGAGCACACGACTGTTTATATCGCTCTCCCTCTCCTTTCGACCCATGGCTCTTTATTTTTTCCCTTTTTTCCTCTAGCCTATTCCTCTCTATTTCTCGTCGATCTTGCTTGGTGGTGTTCTTGTTTTTTACCGGTTTGTTCTCGCCGACATCTTTGACCTTCCCTTTTCTTCTTTTTTTTGTTGCTCCATTTCCTTCTTATTGTTGACCCGGCAATGGCGCCCAGGGTGTGGATGGGTTCATCTTCTTTTTCTTTCGAGATTTGTTTTTCCCAGATTTTCAGCGACGGTACTCAAATATTTTTTCCTTCTTTTCCTACAACACGTGGCCTGGACTCATCGTTCAGCTGGAGAGATTTTAATAATGAAGGGCCGAGAAAGCAATGTTTGTGCATTGGAACGATGATTTTTTTTCTCTCCCTTTGCCCTCTTCATTTTTTCAGACGTCCGTCATGCGGGTATGCGTGTGTCCTCTGCTCAGCGCAGAAAATAAATAGCGTATTACGCGAACGCGCGGATGAAAAATACTCGGGCTGGCGCAAAATGAAAACATGTTGAAACATGTTTTAGCAGCGGAATGTTCAAGCGAACGTCGCGTGTGACTTTATTTCGAAATGTCCCTTGTTCACTGTCAATAAATCCTTTCGGTAGGCCGCTGATGTAAATAAAGCAAGTTCACGGCGTTTAATTAATTGTACAAACTCTCTTCCACTCTCTCTCTCTCTCTCTCTCTCCCTTTCGCCCTGCATTGCTAAACAAACAAGCAAAATGTTTATAACTAAACAATCATAAACACTGCCAGTATTATTCCGAGTAAAATTTGAAAATAAACTCGTATCAAAAAACAAAAGTTGGCGAAAATAGCAAACACGCTCGAGCAACTCTCAGGCTAACACGATAGACACATAGCCGAAGGCAAAAACCTCTGGCGACCAAACGATGGGCATGGTAGATTCTAAAAAACCCGAAAGCTCACACGTCAAAGCTGACGAGTCCGTGAGGGCTAGCTTATCGGCGCAGTTCCAGCATATACAGAGGCTCCTTCTCCTCCTCCTCCTCGTGCTGGCTCGATCCCCATTGGCCCCGTTATCAGGTTCTATCCGCCACACGTCATTTTAACGGCACACTCATCGCTTGGGTATATCCGTATTCCCTTCCGACATTAATCTGCTCGCTCCCTTTCTCGTCTTATTAAGACCGTATCTGGCCGGCACTTCATTTTTATGCCCGGCAATTCACTCGCTCCTCGGCCTCTGTCTCTCTCACTCTCTCTCTCTTTCACCATCCGCCACATTATTCTACCAATCGAGCTTGGCCCCCGTGTGTGCCAACTCAACACCCGCTGCTCCCGAGACGTCACTCTCGCACGGCAAGTCTAATGACTCTGGTATTATGCTCCTCGTTTGCTCGAGATTAGGTGCCTGGGCCTAGCTGCTCACGAGCTTCTATTAGCCTCGGTGTGTGTACGTCGGCCCGTGTACGTGTGTTGTCTTTCTCTCTTTCTCCCTTTTGCTTTCGTTTTGTTCGGAATGAAAAGGCTCTCTGGTGTCTCGTGACCGATACTGCCGTTGAACTAACGACGAATTATACTTTGCTCGGCGTCTGCTGTACTTTTCGCTTTTCCTCCTGAAAATGGTTACGTGTATATGCTCTGAGTTGCTTGGATAAATGGAAAGGGTAATGAAAGGGGGGAGGGCCAAAGTTTAGTTTTTCTCGTTTTTCTTATTTTTTTTTCTCTTCATTGCCGCTTTTCAGGTGATTTTTCTAGAAAGGTGTAAGAGCACAAGAATATTAAGAATCGTATGGGAATCTAGGTAACAATAGTAGAGTCGGAGTAGTTATTTCTTTTTATTCCCTGTGCTGATTGGACTTTTTCTCTTTGTTTTTCCTTGTTTTTTTTATATGTGAAAATGACTAGTCTTATGGATAGTAATAATGTATTTTAAATTTTTAGAGTTTATATGGCTACTATATAGTACTAATGAGTAAAAAAATTATAGATAAAAAAAACTACATACTTTTTCGAATTCTTCTATAAATATTTCATAGCCCGGCAAACAAAACCAAAACGATAAAGAACATCACTAAATTTATTTGTGTCTTTTTTTCTCCTTTTTTGTCACCCTCAACGCTTCTTCATACGACCGCAAAAAGAAGACGAAAAAGAAGAAGAAGAAGAAGAAGAAGAAGCAGGAGCAAAGACTCACTAGTTTATTCAAACCAAGAAGGGAAAGTTTTACGTTCACCTTTTGTGTTTACACTCACGCAGAAAGAGCCAGACTGTCAAGAGAGAGAAAGAGCGAGAGAGAAAGAGAGAATAGGGGAGGGGGGTCACGGAGGCCTCGTCAAATACGGCGTGCATCAACGGCAAAAGAAGAGAAAAAAAAGAAAGAAAATTGGAGCAAGTCAGAGGAGCGAGGAAATCATTTTTAAAGTCCCGTGGTAGCCGAGCGCGCAAAGAGCCCTTGGCCGCTTCTCTCTCCTTCTCACCCTGGTCTTACTCTCACTTTCTTTCTCTCTCTTTCCTCGCCGAAAACTTAAAGCTCAGCGGGGTGTGTGTGGCGGGCCGAAGCCGTGGAACACGCTCGGTTTATTTAAAGTGCGCCTCTTTCTTACGCGGCTCGCTGCTCCGTAGGTGACGATGCACAAAGGGGTATACACTTTCGATCCGCAAACCTGTTCGGCCCCTCTCGCGTTATACAATGAGGGCCTCCTTCTTCTTCTTTTTTTCAATTTTTTTCTTTCTTCTTGTTGCTGTTGTTGTTATTGTTGTTGTTGCCACCGATCTCCGTAGACGCGTGAGAGCTCTGATCGCTGAGAACAAGGCCACAAAGCGAGAGAAAGAGAGACTCTTGAAATAATCGCTCGTTTGATAAGCCTTAAAATTGATTAATTTCTAACAACTCCTTTTTTCTCACTTTTGCATACAAAAAAGACTCAGGCTATTTTTGCTTTCTCAAAGAGAAAGCTTTGTAATGGTGAAAAATTTCGGCTGCGTTTTTTCCGTGTTTCTAGACGTTTTGATGGTTGCTGAACCCAAAAATGTGTTTTTAAAAAAAGTCTGTGAGTATGTATGTGTGTGCGTGTGTATGTTCCAAATTTTGTCCAACGATTACTTTTGAAGGAGTTAATCTATCGGCTAGAAATTTTGCACACTTATTTGGTTTGATTCAACTTAGAGTTGAATAGTTTTTACAATGGATCGGACCTTATTAAAGGTGTTTTTTGAGGGGTTCAAAATTAAAAAAAAATTTATTTTTCAAAATTTTAACCTTATAATAAGGCTAATTATTTTTTTAATATATGCATTTTGTAGGGCGTAAAAAGACTTTTAATTCGCTTTTTTTATTTTTGAAATCGGTCAAGTCCCTTAGTTATTTTAAAAAAAACTGATTTTTTTAAAATCATTAATATCTCTGAAACCATAAGAGGATACAATCTCGAAATTTTCAGGAAAAGTATGTATCTTTATGCTTTATAATTTGACAAAATTTCAAGAATTTTAATGCATAAGATTTAGAGAAAACCCTTATTAAGCAAAAAATTGCGTTTTTTACGTTTTGCGATAACTCAAGTAATACTTAACGTTGGTACTCCAATTTTCGCACAGATGTTCCTTTTCAAAATATCTCGAACCCAAATTCTTTTTTCGCGATTGGTTGTTTCTGTGTTTACTTATTAAGGTTTATAGATTTTTGAAAAAAAAACAAAACTTTATTTGACGAAAAGTATATGTAAAGAAAAATTTGAGCTGATTTGCTGTTTAATATTAGTAGGCATGAACTCACTTAAGAGATACTTAATTTTAAATTTAATAAATTAAAACATTTCTTAAGCAGACATATTAAAACTTTTTTTTTCTTTTGAGAAAGTATTTCTGCTAAGGCAGTTAGTAGTGGTTTTTTGCTTGTTCAATTAATATTTCTTTATTACCTGTCAATGACTGCAAATCTCCCGTCGAATCAAGTCGTACATTCCAAATTTGTAAAAACTTATTGTCAAACAAAACCTTTGCATAACTAAGGTAAGTCGGGAGAGTATACCATCGTTAACTTTGAAGGCAGGCAGTTCAGACATTTTTGGATATTTGAAAACACTAGAATACGTTAGCGCACTTCGCGCGCCTAAAATTTGCTTCATTTCCGATAGGTCAATAATAGCCTCATTATTTCCGATAAGATCGGGAGAGAAACTGCATTATTCCCCTGAGAATAATGAGCCATTATTCCTTCTAAATTCGGGAATAATAAGTCATTATTCCCGCAAAATGAGTCATTGTTCCCGCACAGAAATAAACACACTGTTTCTCTCCTTCATTTACATGGAATAATTATTAGGCCATCCCTGACATATTGGAAATAAAGCATCGTACGTCACAAAGGGTAAACCAGTTATTCTCTTGCATGATTACT
>JAPYYQ010001580.1:0-30744 GCA_030522585.1 Anagyrus pseudococci
TGCCATAAGATCAGCTGTATTTATGTGAAAGTCTACTTTCAAATGAAATGACAACGGAATATAGGCAGTTCTTGTAACGAATTTTTTCTCTCAGTGTGGTAGCGAGTAGTCACGCGCGTCGCTCAATGGCTGTCCGTTAATTGCTCCTAAATCCCCGGCGGCACTTTCTCCGCTATATATATATATTTCCAGAGGGATACACGTATGTATATCGAGTGAAAACGAGCCTGTACAGCGCAACGACCACCAGCGCTCGTTTGTCATCCTCAAAGAACTCGGTATTCTTTTGCGCACCTTATTCAGGGCCCGGCAAACGCATCATACTTGCGGTGGGCGCGCGATCGGCAATTAGCAAACCGATATCTTTTTGCCCCTCCCACCTCTTCCTCGTCTATCTAGCCCTATACGCGCAATCATCATTATCCCCCGGGGGGGGGGCTGCTTCCGCGTTCTCCGCACAAGGGGGAGGCGCGTGCTGCTCGCCCAAGATGCATCGTAAACTAATTATCCTCGTAATGGGCCGGCCTAACGCCACCGTGCAATTCACCGGGCGCGCGTGCATGCGCGAGGAGCTTGGAATAATTTAGCAAAAGCCCGGTCGACTGCGCCGACGACACGCGCTGTTAGCCCCGATGATTTCCACTCGCGCCCCCTCCAGCTTCGTCGAGATCCTCGCCGTCTTTCCAGCCAACTATGCTCGCCCGGCTGTATAATCCGATATCGCGATTTGCGAGCCGCCGACGACGAGAGAGAGTATCGCGTTGTTCGCGTCGTTAAAAAAGGAAGGGAGGGATGGGGGGGGGGAAAGAAAGAGGAAGCAACGGAAAAAAGAGAGAAAATAATAAAGTCGACGTTTTCACGCGAGCGCGATATACTTTCACGTTTCCAATCTGGCGAAAAGACTTGCACATAAATTATAAATCCCTCTGCCCCCCCTCTCGACTTACCAGCAAGTATATCCCGTGTGTATACTTTTCGCTCTCTTATACCGGAGAAAGAGAGAGAGAAAGAACAAGCGGCGACTTTTACAAAAAGAGAAAAAAAAGTAGGTCCTCGGCTCGTTTCGCGGGACTCGTTCCTTATCGCTACGGCCTTCCCGGTAAGCGGCGTGGAGAAAAAAGGCGCAAAAGCGTATACCACACGCACGAAAATAGTGCGAGAGCGTTATAGAGTAAAGAGTAGGCAATCGTCGAACTAGCTCTCATAGAGCATAAACCATAGGCTCGCTCATTAGCCTGCGTGTGTGTGTGTGTGTGTGGTGGCGAATAGCCAATTAGGCTGCGGCACCGAAAGTTCACCTCCTCCTTCTGTTCATCGTCGTCGTTGTCGTCGTCCCACTGACCAAGTGAGAGAACCCGTTGTGTCGCCCCTCCTCTCCTTCTTCTCCCGAAACGAGCGCGCTCTCTGTGTGCGTCGGTGTGCTGTGTCGAGAGATAAAGGCTTATACGGCCCAGCGGGATACCGGGGAACAAGTGCGCGCCGCCGAGCGAGACTCGACGCCGGAGGCAAGGTGCAGCCCACCGAGAAGAGAGCTCGACCTCCCTTCCCCTCCCCCCCCCTCCCTCGCTTGGATATATACTATATGGATATACACGGGGCGCAAGGGTCTTTGAGCTCCCGCTTACAACCTGAGCCGGCTCCTCGCTTATTACTTTCGGTGGATTTACAACACGCCGCGGTACACGGGGATAGAGAGAGATCGGTATTGGAGACTCGCGGAAGCCTTTTGCCGATCGTGATTAGTTTGCCGATTGCTTCTGCTTTCCTTCCCCCCTCGTCGCGCCTTTATTCTTCCTTGCTCCCTCCGGCGGAGTATTTATTTCGATTCATGCTGTATGGCATTGAATGTTTACGTTTGATTACGCGTCGCTGTTTCTATATAAAGGAGAGAGCGGGGGAGGGTGTCCGCGAGATACGTGCGCGTGTACGCCGAAAGTCAAATTACGAATGGAGATTCCGCGTATAATCAACTTTATATAATCGCCAGCGAATAGCATGTACACACGTGTATAAATGCATGCAGTATATACACGTGTATATACGCGCGGATAGGGCTTTGGCGAACAATGAACTCCGAGTCGTAATGTCTTCTCCGAAATACTTTATGAACTCTCGAGTGATGTTGCAGCAGCTCTTCGAAGCCAACAACGGCACACGCTGCGCCGACCTCAAGCTCTCCCGGATAATACGCACTATGACAAACACACAAACAGTCGTTTTATACATTTTCCGACCACAAAGTCATGGTTGTTCAAAGAGAGACAGAAAGAGAATGAGAGAGAGAGAGAGAGAGAGGAGAGCCGGGTGATCCACTTAAAGAAAAAATAATCAAGCTTGTATAGTATGGCGGATGGGGGGGAGAGGGACGATCGGGCCAACCTACTTGGCACCTCCCGCGCGCGCAAGAGCTGCTTAATTACATCCGAGAGGCGTCGCGTATGTGCTCTTCTCTCTCTCTCTCTCCCGCGTATAATCGTTGGGGCGCGTATATACCTACCGCGGCAGCGGGGCATTATGAGCGCGAGGAAACAAAGAGAGCCAAGCCGCGAGAGAGAGAGAGAGCGCGCAATTAAGAGCCTCCGCGTACTCCTTGCCGATTCCCACGGACCGATATGTCTGCTCCTCCGCGTAACGGCACACACACACATACTGCTCTTCCACGCGTGCACGTTGCATAGGTACATCCACTGCGCTTCCACTTCGACCCTGCATCCTCACTCGGAGACCCTTTTTTTTCGACGTTACGGGCAGCCCTTTTGTTCTGGCTTCTGAATAAAGATGCGAGGTTGTTGGTATCCCTTTGGTATCGAGATGAATTTCTTCGTTGTACACAGAAATAAATAGAATTCGACAGGGAATTCCAAAAGGATTAAATCATCGATAGAACTGAGCTGTATATATAACGTACAATCATTAAAGTTCCGCGCTCTCTCTCTAACTCGCGCGTCCGGCGCGAGCTCTCGTCTTTCAAGCTATAAGGGAAAATCGTCGCGGGGAGAGTCTCCGAGCTCGGTTGTGCCGCGAAAGCAAGGCATCCCGCGGTGGCAAGGCTCGACCTACATCCCAAGCCGGATACGACGATTCGCTATGTGCGGCATTAGTAGGCGCCTCCTTCTCTACGCCTCTTCCCCCTCCCCCCACAAACACGCGTATATCTAGTGCGCTGGTAATGCCGAGGCTCAATGATAGAGTGTTAAAAAGGGCAGAATCACGACAGTCCGCGTCAAATCGGCCGATATAAAGTGGCACGGGGGAAAGTATACGAAAAATCTTGAACTACAAAGTTATCGATCTTGGTCATTCTGCGCGTGTAGTTACGGTCGCGCGAAACGAGGGGGCTCGGCTAATAAACGTCGTCGACTGTGGGAAATGCGTCGGGGAGAAACTTCTAAACGGCTCGGCGGAAACTGAGAGAGCTGCGTCCACGTGTATACTTATAAATGCAAAGTTGCCGATTCTGATTTTCCAAATGATTAGTGCGCGCGCGCTTGCTCTCTCGCGCGCCGAGTTGTTACAACGAATTACAACTTTGTATACGAGCTGGCACTCTAAACACACGGTGTTGGCGGCGTTAATCGCTCTAAATATAATTGCCAACGACTGTAAAACGTTTCCACGCGCGTTCAACGCACGCACCGTCGATGTATCGCGGAAAGTCGGGCGGAGCAGAAGCTATAGAGATACTCGGCAGCTCGAGCGCGCGTTTTCTAATCGCGGGAAATCTAAGATCCAAGCCGCTATTGGATTCGCCATTACATCGAGAGATAGAGACCGCTCTCTCGAGAGAGCGATTTCCACGGGAGAGCGGCTGTTGCGCATCGCTTTTGTCCCCGCGTATGGGCACTCTTGCGAATGATCACGTACCTTCGAACGAATTTCTGGCTGCTCTTACGTATCCCCACATGCTCCTCTTATAAATTCAATTATACCCGAGTGTGAATGCGGGAAGAGAGCCACGAGGCACATAAGCGCGTGAATTTCACGCCAATTTCCCAAGCGTCGAAATGAAGTAATCTCTCTCTCTCTCTCTCTCTCTCTGTGCACCGGGCTTCGTCCAGTGTCTGTGTGTGAGGTGGCCGAGAGGCAGGACGCGGAAAAGTCTTGATACAACCTTCTCTCTCTCTCCTCTTCGCTCCGGGTCCGAGTTTCCTCATCGAGTTTTCACTTTATTGCCTACTCCCCCTACGCCGTGGCTCTAGCCACGTGCACAAGTGAATCGGTGGGCAGGATCTGCAATGCCGATGTCCGGCCGTTGCCAATTATCCGGCGGAAGCGAGTTGCTGCTGCTGTACATACCGGCTCCGCACTCTCGGCTCGTTACAACGACTAATCCGCCGTGCGGCGTCTGTATAGGCGAGTTACCGAAAAAGGGCTCTGGTAATAAAGGAAATTAAAAAAGAAAAAAGTAACAAAAAAAAAAATTAGTCCTCTAGAGTAGCTGATCGGGACTTTGGCTTCAAATAGCCGCGCCTCATTACCGAACGATGCGCCGGCGATAATGTTGGAGCTTGTGATTGATGGCTCGCGGCTACCGCTATTACACGAGGGCCTTCACTTTTCATCGTGTACAGGGAAGGGGGCACCGGTCGAATTAGTCATGGCTGTGCGTAAAGCGCAGGAAAGTTAAACGACGGTGTCGGTTACGCAAAATTAATTATGTTTGGTTTTCAGCGTCGTTATATGCTATATCAACCCTCCGCATTGCGCCCTCTCGTCTAAGCTCATTTAATCGTAATAAATTGAAGCTAGGCGTCGTTAATCCAATAATCCACTCGTATAAGGTCCACGCTACGGGCATGTATCATGAGGGATTGGCTAATTATACCTCGCCCAAGCCCGGAAGGGTCTCGACATAAGGAAAAAAGGGGGGAAGAGGGAGAGGAAACGACGTTGACGGTAGATATCGCGCAATTTTAAAAATAACGCAATTTCGACATGTCAAGCCTGGCAGACGCGGGCGGAAAGCCGCAGAGATGGTGTATGGCGAAAGAAGAAGGATATTTGACGATGTTATGAGGATCGTCAGGCGGTTCTTGTTGTTGCAATACGCGGCAGAAGAGATTATTTTTGAAAAACCGCATGCGTTGTTATGTTAAGAGAGACGAAGGAGGAGGAGGAGAGCGTAAGGCAACGCACTCGTATTATATCGACGGCGGAAGCGCGGCCGTTGGCGCGTGGCAGGCGTGTAATATGTAAAAATAAATGAAAAAAAACCTACTCACTCCGCGTGTGTCTGTACGGTCTGCGTGTGTGGGCGAAGCGAGAGTGTCGCAAGAGCTTCGATATTTTTGCATGCGCAATTAGTTTGAGGCATAGGGGCGTTGTGCGCATACAATGACACAGACGCCGCTCGTACGTAATGACCCGCGTAATATATAAGCATCCGCAAGAGAGAAAGAGAGGAAAGCTTCGAGTTATTTAACCTAACGAGACGCGCGTAGTTGTACGAGCTTGTTGGTATATATACTTTCGTCATTGTTTAGCCCCCCCCCTTTTTCCTTTTCTTATTTTTCCGTCGTTATCGTGTATATGCGCGGCGATTGCAATGGTCAATCGTCGGCACGCACGGATTCAGCGAGAATTTGTTGAATCGAGCGTGATTTTAGCGAGGTGAGATTGCGCAAGACGATAACACGGAAAAAGCTTGGTCGTTTATACGGATCGGCGTTTATCCTTGTATTCCTTTGCTTTTGCCTTTGCTGAAAATAAGCGATTAAACAGTTTTGTATCGGATTCGGAGGAAAGTTTTGGGAAAACGAAACTCTCCGATACTGATGTTTAAGGATATGGAAGTGTGAGTAAACAAGCGCCAGGGTGTGTAATAATACAACCGCGGATGCTTATAAAGTTTGAGGAAAAAAACGGCGTGGATATGTTTGTCGCGCTCCACGTAAAAGGAGTGGGATTTGCGCGCTGCATAAAGTAGCGTTTAGGCGAAGGAACGCGTACATGCAAGTCCACGCGTGTCTATATGCTAAGGAGTGGGAAAGGAGTGGATTTTCCATGCGCAATATGCGCGAAGGATTTCGATGCCGCAGCTAATGCACGCACGCGCGCGGCCTCTTGTTGATAGTTTTGCGCGACCGCGTTCATTTGCACATAAACGAGCTTTTGCACTTTCTCGGCGCGCCAATGGTTATTTAACTTTTTTTTTTCATTTTCAACTTTCGAGTCAAGGGTCATTCGCATGGCGTACATTTCATACGATACTACTCTAAACTTACATGTAATTACGCTTTTCCCTATGTATATTATTTCTAACGTGCACCTTGAATTTGATTTCAGTATGGCGAGTGAGCGGGGAGTGCGGCTACCCGGGAGCCCCAGCGCACAGCAGCGTGCGCTTCAGCGGCAGCTCGATCGACGAGGTGATCGACGAGGAGGACGGCCCGGCGAGCTCGCCCCTGCCCTCGGGCACCGTCGCCACCTACGCCTGCGAGCGGGGCTTCGAGCTTCTCGGCCCGGCGCGCCGGCAGTGCCAGGACGACGGTACCTGGACTCCCGAGGGAGTGCCGTTTTGCGGTGAGTACACACAGACAGACACATATAGCTCTCTCGGTTTATCGATTTTATGCATTCAAACGCGCTCGCCAGAGGTGCGGGCTCCTCGAGATCGGGGATAACGAGACGAGGGAGGTGTATAGCAGGCCTAATGGACGAGTATTGATGTTGCAAGATCGATCGCCGGGGCATAGCCCTGGCTCTCCGCATAGACGTATAGACCCGGCGCTGTGCGCCCAAGATAAGAGGCCCGCTTCTTTCCTTCTCGAGATCGAGCCGATTCGATTGTCAGATGCATCGTTAACGCGCCGCGCGTATAACCCGCTGCGCCCCGATAAATCGGCGTTGCCCACACATTTTTTTCCCTTCGACCCCCTTTCCCCGTGTACACTCGAGCGCATAAAAACAGGCATAAACAGCCTGGATACACCGACAAAAAAGAAAAGGAAAAACAAAAATCGAAACAAGAAAGGAACGAAAGAAAATAAAAAGAATGTGGTATAGCAACGATTCATCGGTAGCCGCAAAGATAGAAGTTTTCCCAGCTTGACTCCGCCGGGCGCTTCTATATCTATACCCATCCAAGATTGTATCTAGATAAAGGAAAAATAAAACTGGGGAAGGGGGAGGAAGCTGCGGGAGAGAAGCCAATATAGAAGCGACAGCGGTCGCAGTGGCCGAGCGAAATGCCTTTACGAATACCTCAATCCCCGCGCGCTTGGCATCCGCGCTCGCCCATTATATAGAGCCGCGCGTCTCTGCCCCTCCGCTTACGCCTGTGTACGTCCTCTCTGCGGAAGCCCCTATCGTGTGCGCAGCCCAGACTGCAAAGAAGAATGCCGAGGCCATTATAGACGCGCGCGCGCGCATCGGGCCGGATGGCGCGTCCTTCGCCATTATGCAGATCGGCCGCGCGAAGGATGCCCTCCGTCATCCACCCGATGGGAAGGGGAGAGGGGCAGAAGTGTCGATGAGGCACGTGCGCAAGAGGCATTGTTCTTCTCCTCCTTCCCTCCCTTGGCATTTCCTGCGTTTCTATTCAAATGGCCGGCTGAATTTGTCCGCCGAGCGCGAGCTTCGATCCACGCAGCCGGAGCCGCTAATTTTTGCGCCTGATATAATCGGCCGTGGCTGCATATCGATTAATCGCCTTCGGCCCCTCTCCCCCCCTCTCTCTCTCGTGCGCGCTTAGATCTTGTACGTGCCCGCCGGGGGAAAGTCGTTCCGGTCGGATATGTCGCTGGGGCTGAGTTATAAATCCCTCCTGGGCATCGGGAGTGCAGATATCTCTACTGGAGTACGTATATATGGTATATGCATCGAGAGGGGAGGATAAAGCGACGGCGCGTAACGCGCGCGAGAGAGCCTGGACGTTGGCGGCCTCGCGGCGGTATTTGTGCCTACCGAAAGGGGGACATTCCATCGATATTTCGTTCGACTTAATGAGCCTGGAATCCGACGCTCTCTCTCTTTCCTTCTCTCTCGCCAGAGAAGTTTCCCCGATAGCGAAGAAGCAGCGGCGGCAGGGAGCAGTATACCCCGAGAGTGGAATGCCGCGTACGCGCGGCTCTCGATCCTTTCAACCGCCCCGCCGAATGACTAATGGACTCTCCAATGCCGAGAGGGGGATCTTCAAGATTTCGCCTCGCTGCTTTTATTACTCGCTTTAATTATAAACCCAGCCCCCCCTTCTTTTTCTATAACATTTGCGCAGTGCTGGTACTGCGGCTTTTCGTATGTGTTTATATACCGCAGCAAAGTTAATCCGGTGACGAATGGATCTAATTTCCCGCCGATCGCGCCTACCGATTTCCCTTTTACACCCAATACTGCACGCAAGCCAACTCTCTCGAGCCGCGGGCGAATAATTCACCGAGGCGCATGTATCTATACATAGGAGCGCTGTAACAAATTAACTCGGGGGCTGCAGCCCACGCAGACATTCCAACGAAACGCCTAAACAACGCCGAGCCGGTGCGCGAGGTACATAAAGCAGAAAAGAAATCCAATGTGCCTGTATACCGATCTTTGCGGCAATAATTATTTATTTAACCGCCGGGCAATTAATTAAAAATCCAATCAAGTCGCGGCTGACCATTAATAAACCTCTCAGTGTCTTGGTGAGAGAGCGATCGGGTGCGGAAACGAAAGACAGAGAGAAAGATAGCCCGAGTCGGCAGTCACGGGCAGGTTCATCGGCGGCGCGCTTGGCTAACGGTACACCGGCCGCTTATAGTTGCCGAAGCCGCGTAGCCGGCGCCGTAATCGGCGCTCCTTCTCTCTCTCTCTCTTACTTTGCGCGTATATAACGCGATACCATCTTCGGAGAGAGCTCTCTCGCTCTCGAGACCGACCTCTTGAGGCGCGCGCGCGCGGTCAAGGACACGTCCTGGAAATTGGGTCGACGCGAAAATGCGGGACTCGAGAGAGAGAGAGTCTCTCTTATGACTAAGAATTCAAATACGCCCTGGAAATCGGCTGAGGTGGGAGTGACTTTTTGCGCTCGCGGTTTTTGCCGGAGCACTCGGGTGTAATGAACCGATCTTGGTTATGGCTCTACGTCATTTGCCGTTGATTGATTAGATATGCCGGCAGGCTGTTCTCTCTGTACATAATGATCGCTAGCCGTATGCTAACGTCTACCGGTGACTTGTACTATATTATTCGAGGCACTGGTCGCACTTGTGGCTTTTTTAAAAAAAAGAGACTGGTAATTCTGCTTCTTGTTTACCTCTATTGCCGATTTTTTTTCCTCTTATACGTATTATTAGCGTCATTACGAGGCAGAGTGACATACGGGTCTCGGTATACCGGCTTTTTAACGGTTTTATCAAAATACCGCAGCTGAATCGAGAACACGATATTTCCGAAATGTACCACGCACTCCTCTAATACCGATCATTCAGCCTAACTAGAGGTATCCTGCCGATTTCTTTATGTTTCTTTCTCGAGCAAGGCATCGATTAACCGCCTGGGAATAATAATTAAAACCCCCTGCCGCGATTAACATAGCCCCCTTCCCCCGGCTCATTTGCAGTAATGAAGCATCTGGTATATCGAAAGGAGTTGCTCGACCCAGATTAGCCCGGGCCATTTTCAAACGGCCGGCTGCGCTGCGAGCCCGCACGTATTTCGGCCGAACGAAGGCGACAGCGATGGAGAACCGTTATGTCGTGGGCGAGTCTCTCTCTCTCTCTCTCGCGGGCAGGTGACGAGGCGAGCCGACACCACAGTCCGATGTGGCCCCATTGTAAGCGTTCCTTTTTCCTTCTTTTTCCATCGTAAACGCACTGCCCGCCAACGCGCGAGAGAACTGAGAACCCCTCTTTTGAAGCTAGCCGCGGCTGTATGGAAATGGAGAGAAAGAGATGAGTCGTCGCTGTGCTTATTCGAGAAGGCGCACTTGTTTGAGCAACCGACTGTCCGTGGGACCTCCTGCGGCACACGACAAGGTCTCGTGGATCACACGTGTACATGTCGTTGTTGCTGTCATCGTTTGGCTCCGTACAAGAAAGACAGAGAGAGAGAAAGCAAGATCTGTCGTCGGAGATGTAGATACGGCAGATCGCTCGCGGCTTGGAAAGTGCTCGCCGAGCGCAATAACTCCCAAGCGTCATATCGGTGTATAGAACGTCGTTGCTCTGTCGTGTGTGCACGCGCGGCTATAGACGACTGTGTAATGAATTCGTAAGTAAGAGCCGACTCCGCGACATCGATCGCGATAAGATAGCGCGGCATTGTCGACGACCGGTTCATAGACGCACGTGTGTACAATATCGCATGCGCGCCGGGAGGCTGGAAGAGGCCGAATTAGATCACGCGCGGCCGCACGATCGCCGGGCGTGCGCCGAGAGAGTTATTTCAGCGCGGCAGAAACCAGTTCTGGGCATTCCAGCCTGCGCCCCGGGAAAATTTCAGAATCGACAGATAGTCACCCTCTCACACACCAAGACAATCCAAACGTTATAGCGAAAGATCGCGAGGGGAGGTATAAATATGTCCAGAAAGTCCATGGTGCGCGAAATGACCGCTCGCCGTTATATATACCGGCGGTATCGTCGGGGCAGCCGGTCCCAAGTCGATATCGGGAAAAGTGTAACAAGGCCGCTCGGGAAAAACTCGGGAGGGGCGGGGGGGATATCGGGCTAACGGACACCCGCAGGTTCTCGCTGGAGTTTCGGTGGGAACCGAGCAATAGCGTCGCGGTCTGTTAATCGCCCGAGCCTTGTCTATAGATGTGTATAATCCCGGCATTGCCATTATCTTCTGTTCGTCGAATAGAGCGTCGCTTCTCCCCGCGCCTGCGTGTGCGGCCCAACGTGGATAAAAAAGGCAAATCGATCGGTATTTTACGATTAGAGACGTATATCGAACCGAGATCGGATTACGTACGGGAATGTGTAATCTGGTTTTCGTTGCGCGTGTTGCCCAGTGAGCCTTCTTAGTGCTCGCTTTTTTTTATCCTTTTTTTGTTGTTGTGAAAGTTTGAGATTCGTGTTTTCGCCCGGTTACATTAATACCGCTCGGCGTGTTCTGCTTAGCATATATCGGTAGAAAATCGGTTCGGAGTTTTACGCATGGTTGGCTGCTTATGTACGTCTCGGGGCGCTTAAATTTAGAAATCCGAGAGTGACTTTAAACGTCTTAATTATCCAAATCCATATTCAGCGGGACAGATGGGTCCAGTAGCAGAAAGAGAGGGAGGCAGGGCGTTGCTGGCGTAAGAACCGTTGGTCCAGATGATTCATAAGCGAGGCACGCGCCGATCGAGAAATCGCTCGGTGAGCGTAGCAGCAGCAGCATCCCTCTCTCGTTCCGACATACCCTCGGGCCGCAGGCGAGTGGTCCGCGTAAGTTTTCCCTCTTGATCGCCGGTGTGTATACTCACTCGGGCGCTCTCGGTGTAGCGCAGGTGAAACCAGGCTTGATACAGTACCGATCTCTCGACGCACGCGCTCCCCGTATACACGTCGTATAAGGAATGCGCACGCGTGACTGGGCGCGCGGTGAAACTTGCCTCCAACACACACACGTTGACTTTTCGGCCGTCGACCAAACGATCGCGCGAATTATATATATGCGTGTGTATTCGCAGCTGCAGCTCTCGGTGGTGCGCGTGTGCGCTGACGGGCAAATTGCCAAGCGACTGAGTTATCCTCTGGCCGGCTTTTATGCACTGAAAGTTCCGTTAATAGAGCAAATTCTCAGAGTCAGGCGCGACGTCTCGGTTCCGTCGGACCGAGCTCAAGCACACTTCTCTCTCTCTCTCGTTCGAGGCAGCGCTGCGATATACCTTTCTCCCTGTGTGTTTATATATATATATATATAAATAAAAATAATTAAGCAAATCTCGATCGGTCCAACTCTCTTTCTCTCTGCTTGGTAAATCATAAACGAACGGAGAGGAGGAGGTATATACGGGCGTAGGCCATCGCGCTCTCATCGTCATTCCTCCTGGCGTTCCACTTATTATTTTCGCGTGTATATACACACGCGCGTTTGCGCCCGGCTTCCAATAATTGTCGATAGCACCAGCTCGCCAACAGGAGCAGCCCAGACCCCACTGCGCGTACATACTTCATTACGCAATAACGGTAAAGCGCGCGAGCGAGCGAGTCGCTGCACCAACGGACCTTTCCGACAATTAATCAAAGCCGAAACTCTCGGAGATACCTGTACACAGACGTACGCAGCAGAGCGACGCAAATATTTCACCGAGCTACACCCTTTATCCCCCCCCCTCTGCCATCTCTTCCCACGAACGCGCCTGTCATCCTCAGCGGATAGCCTCGCGCGGCCTTACCAGCTCTGTCCTTCGGGCCAGCGCCTGTCCTCGGACTCGCGCACTCGCTATCGCGCGTTTTCTCACGCTCGCCGTTAGCTGCGTGAGCAGCAGTATAATATGGGCCGTACGTAAGGAGAGTATATCGACAGCGCACCGCGTAAACGAGCTTTTCCTCTTGTTTCTCGCTCTTTTTTTTCCATTTCCTTTTTTTTTCTAATTTACTTGAAGGTAAAAGAAGGCATCTAACAACTCATCAAACGATGTATACGAGTGGGTAGATGAAGGAGTAGGGTAGCGGCGCTATCTTTCGCAGAGTCAGGGAGAAAAGCGCGCCTTCGCTCAGACAAAGGGCAATAAGAAAGAAAGCGTATGTATATACACGGAGCATGAGGATGAGCGCGGAAGAAGCCTCTGTGTGCGCGAGTGTTAGTGCGGGTGGGGGAGAGCGCGCCGAGAGTCCTGGTCTAGAAACCTCGTTTGCGCCGCGAGCGCATTGAAAAGTGAAGCGCGAGCAGCCGCACGGGGCCCCCCTGTATGTGTGTATATACACAGCATCGTCGTCGTCGTCGTCGCGTTGGCCTTTTCGGCCTCGGCAGTCACGGACCCCGGAAGTGGGTCGGAGAACACAGCGAGGCGTTATAACCGACGCCCAAAAGACACGTCACAACCGATGTATGTATGTTGCCTTTGAAATATCATTATCTTCATACAAAATCATCGATTACACTCCAATGATTTGGAAACATTGAATTATCAAAATCAAACGACGAGGGGGGTAAAGGAGTTGGAGAATTAGGAGAATGACGAGCAAATGCAAATTACAATTGTCCGCGAGAAGTATAATGGCAGAGCGCGAGTATGGTCATTGTGGCCGATATGTGGGTTAGGAAGGAGGTATAGAAGAAGCAGCCGCAGGAGGAGGTAAAAAAAGGAGGATATGCGTCGGGTAAAATGGCTTGGACGTGCTCGAGAGAGAGAGAGAGAGAGTTCCGGCTCGGCGATCAAACGACAACGACGATTTCGGTCGTTGACGAGGATGCGCATACGGGGGGTGTTCCCCACTGCGAGCGCGCGCGGAAGGAGGCTAAAAATTAAGGAAACAGAGCGCGGGATGGTAATGTTCCAGTATCTATCTCCCGCTGTACAGTATATCGTTGCACGGAAACGTAACGGTCGCGTCCTTTCAATTGATTTCCGCGAGGAGAGTCCGTGCCGGCCTAGGCCAGTTCGGCCACGTGTCTCGGTACCGTAAGCTATACGCCGGTCTTTTTGCGATTATATGCTCCGAGAGTAAACGCGAGATACTCATCTCTCGTTTTATCACGTCCGATTTTAATTTGTCATTTGAATTTAACATTTGTTTTTTTTTAACGATTTTTCAATAGAGCCCACTTGTTATTGCGTAGGTGGGGAGGGGGGGGTTTATGCAGATTAGACGTGCTCGTTCTTCGTTTTGGCGCACGGCATTCTTGGCTGGTTAGTCGAGCGCGGCTGAATCATAATTATAACGGTAGAGAAAAAAGAAAACGAGAAAAAAAGAAGAAGAAACAACGAGCGGATCGTTGGAGACGAAAAAAAGAAGAGGTTTACGGTGTTTAACTTGGCGCGCGCGCGCGCTTGCCGCGGTTGGTAATTTCGCGAAATTACGCTGATTCTTTTAATCAACTGATTTTATGGAGCTTGATGTAAACGCTCGCCTGGCTTGTTTTCCCCTTTTTTTCCCCTCTTCCATTTTTATATTCGGCGGTTTTTACTTTAGCCCCGGAGTACGCAATTATATTTTATGGGCATAAACACATAGATTGATAAAAAAGAAAAACACTATTTTTTTCCTAGACACGACAAGATTTATAATAATCACCTCCAACTTTTTCCAACCGCAGCCGCGGTGTATACGTACATTATCAAAGCCCGCGTTATCCATTAAACGAGCGTGTCGGATCTATCAATAAATATTAATTATATTTTTCCGAAAGCTCCCCCCTGGTTGGTAAGGCGTAGGACTTGAAAACTCGGATAAACAGCGCCCGAAGCGCATATTACAATCGAAACAATCATTAAGCCGATATTAAAATGCCGCTTAGCTCAGGCTCGGGGAAGCCGTAAAGCAACGACTTGCTCAGGGATTCATAAAACAGATGTAAGATCGCTCCCGAGAGATATTGATAGTACACGGGCTCGCGCGCGCTTGCCCTCGGGCCCGATATATCCCGATGCCAGCCGTGATATTAGGCCTCCGTGGAACAATGCCTGGAAAACTGGTACTACAAAAGATGGATGTTAATCGAGATTAGCCTTCCTACTTGTCAATGAGAATATTACCAGCTTCATACTTTACCCATCCCTCCCCTCTTGCGTACAGCGTATACGTTTATCAAAAGATCGAATAAAAAGGCAATAACAAATTAACCGCATCAACGAAACGATTGTCAAGCTTTCCCAAGGATCTCTCTCTCTCTCTCTCTCTCTCTCTCTCTTTTTCTCTCTGCTGTACATCTGTTCGGCTGCTATACCCGCGAGAGAGCGCTTTCTCCAAAAGTTGCAAATTTATTCCCAAGTATTCACAATCGATTCGGCCAAACGTCACAGCGGACAATTCTCGCAAAGTAAACCAGACCGAGATGACGCGGTAAATAGCCCGGAAAGCCGTAGGCAGAGAGAGAGACCAATGTTTTATTCTTTTTTTCTCTCTGTTTTCCTTTAAAATCGCATTTCTTCGATGATGACGCCGCGAGGCACGGCAATCAAATGATCGGGCCGGCTATAATTTGCGACGTCAACGCGCGACGAAAGAGGAACGAAAAGAGAGAGAAAAAAACGGGGAAAAAAAGGAAAAAAGAAACAACGCGACTTGCTCCAGTTGTCGGTGCTCGGAAGTTTTAGTTCCTGAGAGACGACGACGAGGACGAGGACGACGCACGTGTATGTATATACAGCTGGGAGGGAGAAGGTCCGAGGAAAGTTCCGCGTCGTTATAACGAGCGGGAATTTCCGCGGCTATGCTCCGAGGCGTGACTGCTTTAAAGCGCGCGCCGGACACAATGGCAACTTGGTAACGGCGACTCTCCTGTGCGGGAGACGCACACATATAGCCGATGCGCTCCCGATAGCGCTTTCGTAATTGCCTGTGCGAACGGCCGACGACTCGCGATAAATAATCAAAGACCGATCGCCGCGTCGTTCCATTGGTATTTCCATATATACACCTTTTTATCTGTGCGTGTGTCGGGATTGGTTAAAAAAAATAAATAAATAGATAAATAAAGGACGACGTATCCTCGAGATCTCGCACCGTAGGGTTACAGCGATTATATAACGTTGCACAATCCATATACGCGCCATGTTGATTGTGACTCGTTGGGAGATGGCTGGCGGGGGGAAAAAAAAAGGATAGAGTTTAGAAATCTCCCGCAGCACGCGATGATGCTGGGATCGTTCGAGAAGCAATGCTGGATTAATAATGAGCCCAGCGGAGATACATCTCGACGACGCGAGAGAGAGAGAGATGCTTCTTTTTTTATGCTTTTTCCCATACGCGCTCTCCCTCGCGCGCGCCAACCTGTCTGATTCATCCGTGCGCGTACGAGCGATTAATATCTCATGCGTGTACTACAACGTTATGTACACAGGTGGATGTAGAGGGGTACTTGCATAATGAGTAATCCGTTTTTGCGCCCGATTATCGCAGCATCCGCCGCACGAGCTGCGCGCTCGCGCGTAAGATACGCTCCCGTAAGGTCACTCCGCAAAGGATCCGGGACGACGCGAGAGAGATTTCTGGGGCTTCTCTGCTGCGCGCATATCTCTGGTGGCGAAGCGACTGCGGTATCTATATAGCATTGTGCTCGCTTCGCTCGGCCGGCAGCGATGATTGCCGATTTGCGTACATGCGCGCCCAGAGATGAAAGTCCCATGGGCTATCAAGTCGGCCGTGACGTTTCGCCCAGGCGAACACTCTCCTCGCGCCGGCAATTAAGATCGAAATCGATCAAGATGTGAAAAGCGACTAGTCGCCGCTGTATACAATTTTGCAAAATTCTTTTTTTTCCTCTCGTTTCGTCGGTGAAAGTTCAGTCCGCCTTTATTTTTTCCTCTCTTCTTTAATTAATCGCCGATTAATGAAACTCCGCGGCTCGAGATAATGGCTAGGTATACAGCACACTCTTGGAGCTATTGAGCAATCTAAGCGCATTAAAGCGCGATAAGCGCAGTAGCAGGCACACACGCGCGCGGCAGGAGAGCTGCAGTGTTTATACGATTTCCAGCTCCTGCCATTCAAGCATTGGCAATAATCCTTTGCGTCACTCTTTTGCTCATTCATCAGAAGCTCCTCGCGTCTGAGGAATAATTAAAGCGTCGAATGCCCCCAGGGCTTGCGCTGAATAATCGCGCGCTGGGATAAGAATGAGAAAAAAAAGAAACATAAGCAGCGGCGTACAGAGCGGACATCGACACTCTTAACGTCATTACGAATGCATCGATTATACAGGGCCTCCTCTCTCTCTCTCCTACGTGCTTGGCATTCTCGAGAGAGGGAGAGAGCCTGGTGTGCAGGTCCGATCTTAGTCCTGGCACATTGACCCACTTTGCACACTGCTAAAGGGCGAATCATCATCATCATCAGCGCGCATTCTTGAAAGCTGATTGTTGCGAGGCTTCATTGGCTATGCCAATTGCTGTGATATGCCCCAGCCTCGTTTTCACTTTGCGCGCCGTTGGGGAAATAAAAAAAAATAAACAAAGCCGGATTTACAAGGCCCGAGGAGAGAGAAACTATAGCGTTATAGGAAACATTCGCCAACTAATGTTTATCGGACGTTGGCCTAACCTTCTTTTTTTCTTTTCGAAAATGACAACATTCGAATTTCGAAAGCTCGCTCTCGACGCTTGTAAAGCGTTATCCTTTTTTTTTTCAAAATTTTCCTCTCGCCTTTTTTTTTCTTTCGCCTCGCGCCACTGCTCCTTCTCCCCCCTGGCCTGTTGCGGATATATATCGGAAGTCGTAAATTTCTAAATTTTATCGCTGATATGTTTCGCAAAAGCCGCGCTTTCGTTACACTCCCCCCCGGCTCTCGGCGCCTCGGCGTTTCGAGGCACCAATAAATTAAAGCCTGAAAATATTTCGAAAAAAAAAAGAAGAACACGCGCAGGCAAGCGGAGTCGCAATCTCGTTCAAGGACCCCCATCGTTCTCTCGTATAATTTTCGTATAATTGCCAGCAGGAGGAGCGGGGAGGAGAATCGAAAGAAGAAGGGGGCTGTGCGGCCAAAAATCGCGCTATCAAATCGCGGCGCATTAATTGCGAACAACCGTTAGGCCCACGAGGCAGCGCCGGCGGCAGCGCAGCAGCAGCATCAGCAGGCGAAAAAGAAAGGCCAGCCAGCCAGAGAGAGGATATCCCTTTCTCCGGCTTTGGCGACGAGTCGCGCATACCGATCGCTCTCGGCAGCTGAGTCCGATCGAGAGCTGCTCTTCCTCCGCCGCGTCCAGACAGCCTCCTCCTCCTTCCTCTCTCTCTCTCTCTCTTCTCTACCGCACTGGGGCTTTCTAGCGCGACGCGTACTTTTTGCTCGCTCCTCCCCTTCCCTCCCCCTCTATATACATCGAGTGTACACTCGGAGATAGCGGCCGCGGATCGATTTGCCGAGCTTTCTCGCTCGCGGAATGCCGCGGACTTTCTAATAAGCACGCGATTAATATTCACTATAACGAATAAAGGGCCGTAGGAGGAGGACAGAGAAACAGCGTCCATTCACAAGCCGGTATGGGAGGCGCACAGCTTGGTTATTCGCAGGAACGAAATCGAGCGCGGTGGCAACGACTCCATAAGTGCATAACGCATGGAGAGCAGCTGCTGCGCTCTGCAGCAACAGTAGCAGAGCAGACGTGTATATATACACGCGGGTAATCCGGGCGCGCAGTCGTAGAAGCCGGGGCGGCTCTCTGGCTTATCACTCGCGGCGATCGGCGAGCGCCGAGGCGAGAAGAGAAAAAGGAAGAGAGAGAGAGACGCGAGGGAGAGGGTATAGTGTGCACTTGTTGCGCGCACCGCGAGGTCGCTCGCGCCAATAACATTTGCGCGTTACGGTACCGGCCGAACTACCGCAACGGAGAGCTGCTCTCTCTCTCTCTTCTTCTCTATAGCAGTATACACACTAGCAAGCGCATAATGCGTGCGCGTCCCGAGAGGCAAGCCGCGAGTCTTCTCTATATATATACACGGACAGACATGGGACTGCACTTGTCCGCTATACGCAGAGCTTGCTTGCGCGGCAACGTTTTTGCCGGTATCGAACGTTCGCGGTGGTAACGACCGTACTGTATACCCTTCTACACCTGCCCAGCTAAAAATTTCCTTTTTTATTTCTTTCTTTTTAATTACGATTTATCGCCCTGTTGTATACCAATGACAACACGGGCTTTCGCCCAGCTCTGCGTGCGTTCGTTGAAATTGAGAGAGAGAGAGAGAGAAACGCGCGCGTGCTAATGTACACACGAGCGCGCGCGCGCGTCTCCTTCTCTCTCGTGGGCCTCTTTCGTCATTAGACGCAGCGCAACTCGCGTAACAGTTTTTCACGTGTATACATTTCAAGCGCAGATGGAACAGAGAGAGAACGATGGGGGGGGGGGGGAGGGAAGGGGTACTCGCAAAATTACCAAGCCGTAATTATCCCTGCCGACCATGAAATTGCATGGCGCAGATAACGCAAAGCTCATTAAAACGTTTAAAAACGGCCAACTAAGCCCCATTACTCGCCTCCCCCTTCTGCCCTCGCGAATTTCGCGGTGTATACAGTTGTTCCATTTGCAGGCCTCCAGCGGACTAACTGACAACCTAGAGGGGCCGTCCCTGTATATCCAACCACGATAATTTTACACGCTCGTCAGGGCTAACACACGGACGTCGTCCGGTCGATGGTAAATTGAAAATTTCAACGTCGCCGCTAATTTAGGAACGAATTCGAACATTCGGAATCTGTTTGAAAAATCACGGACGGGTATAGAGAGAAGGACGCATGGTGTTTATGGGAGAGACGCGGCGAGAGAAACGAGTTTTCGCGACAGATGCTGGGCGCGAGGATGCACACTCGTGCCTGCCCGAGCTTGAATTAACATTATAGTCTCTTTCTTTTATTTTACGCCGGCACTTGTGAAAAAAATAATAAAACCTCGAGACTCGTTGAAGCAGAAGAGCCAGATGTGTTGATACGCTCGGGGGTTGAGCGTTGGGCGTGGTGGGGGCTTTGTTAATAGCCGTACATATCCCAAGCTTGGGAGTACTTAAAATACCTGCCAGGGTCTTATTGATGAGCCCGAAGAGCTACGAGCCGAGCATTGATTTTACTCGTTAACTCCTGCGTAACGAACACGCTCGTTTATTACCTCTGCGCGCCTCTCTCGCGCTGGAATTTGCAATTTTTCATGTACAGAGGCAGACACGCCAAACGAGATGTATCATCTTGTTCTAAGCCGCAGTCATGCGCTTGTAACAAAAGAAAAAATGAGAAAAATAAGGAAAGAAAGCAGGTGAAGAGAGTGAGATTCCGGAGATTCGCGCGCCAATCAATCGTAAAACGCCGCTGGTAACCCACAAATCGTCGCTTATAAAGCAGAGGGGGCATATAAAAACGGTGCGTGGACTGGCGTTTTATTGCCAGCAAATCATCGGCATTTCCCTAACGGCGCGCGCCACATAATAACCAAGGCTCATAGGCTGCAGCAGCGGCAGCCGGCTGCAGTGTGCATAGCCCGAGCTTTGAAATTATACGCTAACCCCAATCGTTCGTCCATATACTACCCGCGTCCTCGCTCTCGCACGAGCGTTAATTCATGCGCGAGGAACTTCCGCGCAAAATTCCAAGTACGCGTTCGATCCCAGCTGCTCCCGATTGTTCGCGCGCACACGTGTCCCAAAGAGCTATGCGTCCCGCTAGTAAAACGCATAACGGTCTAGCCAGCGCACACTTGCTTAGAAAACGGCGCACGTGTATGGGTGCATATACACACACACGACGAGAGTGACGTCGACGTGGTTTTGCTTGATTGCTACGGTCGGGCTATTAAACGCCGAGATACAACGTCCCGCTGTCATTCCGGCAGGCGATTCGTTAATAAGTCGAGCTCGGTATACAGATCTTGTAAAGTGCCTGACCTTTTTTATTTGTCGTTTCAGTGCTGAACGTGGCGGCGGGCAAGGCGCCGATGCAGTCGAGCCGGGCGGACAGCGGTATTCCCCAGCTGGCGGTCGACGGTAGCAGCGCCCAGGTTTACAACCCCCAGACCTGCACGCTCACGACCATGGAGACGAGGCCCTGGTGGTACGTCAATCTACTCGAGCCCTACATGGTCCAGCTGGTCAGGCTTGATTTCGGCAAGTCCTGCTGCGGTAAGTACTCTCGATACTCACCTAATTGGTATATGTGTAAAATAGATTTACCGATCTTTTCTTTTGCTATTCGCGGGTGGAGGGTGGGAGGCTGTTAAATGCCGCGATAATTTACGCGACAAGGGCAATAATCTGAAATACAAAGTACGAAAATTATGCTGGACGATTATTCAAAACGTCCGAAGGGGTGCTTAATCATCGTCATTACGAACAGCGAGCGCGTACGTATATACTTTAACGATCGCCCGGTTATCTCGCTAGACGATGGAAATGAAAGAGGCGAAGTGCAATTTTCCACGAGGCTCGAAAACTAAATTGCCTCTATGCATCAATCCTCTCCGAAACCAGAGTGCCAACGACGACGGCTCTTCCCGGACATTATCGCCTTGACGCCTTAAAAGAACAAAAAGAAAAAATTTCTCCTCGACTCGCGGAGGGGAAGGATGTTATGTCGCAAGCCGCGTTTCCGCGGGCCCGATATCGCGCAACACTCCCCCAAGAAGTGCCCACTTAAGCTTCCTTTTTATTGTTTTCTTCTCCCCCTCGCCACCTACCTCGCGCCCTATGCGTTTTCCAAGTTTTAATAAATGCACCGGGTAAACTGAGCACTGACGAACGGCGCGTTTCACTTTTGTTCAGGTGAGAGTTGGCAGGTGCGCTTACGCACGGAGAGCTCGATTTAACATTGGCCAGTCTTGCATTTCGCTGCTGCTTGTTATTGTTATTGTTGTTGTTGTTTTTGCACGTTGTGCACATCGATTTGCATGCTCGATGGAACGCTTTCATATGATTTCCTTTCTTTTATCGGATTTGCTTATCTCACAAGCCGGAGAGAGAGCGAAGTGGATGAATCTTGATGGATTAGCGAACGAAAAATGTTAATTTTGCTTCTTCACTTTTTTTTTTGCTCTATCAATAAACATCTTGATTATTCAAATCGGACGGCTTGTGCATGTTAATCGAAATCATCTCGAGGGGGGGGGGCTGTGGTAACGAGGATTTCGGAAGTGAAAACGGACGTCGGCTATCTGATTAGCTTGCCGTACGCTGTGTGCTTCGTGAAAAATCATTCGCGATTACTTTTCATTTTTTTTTACTTTTAATATCTTGTATAACGAGCAGTCGTACTTTCGATTGCTCATCGCGGCAAATAAAACAAAAACATGAATTTTAAACAAAGCTTTCGAGCTTATCGAACTACATACGTAACTTCGAAATGATATTTATAGCCGCGTTCATAATAACAATCGCGCGTTCGTAGCAGTCGCTATACCGGGATGAAAAGCTTTCGAAAAAAGACGTCACCAGTAGGACGCTCGGAGAGATAAAGTCGCAAAACTTTCTTTCTCGAATAACAGCAAAACTGCGCCGCATACGCGAGAGAGGCGTCGCGCTCGGACGCGCAGACCAATTAACCGTAGGAAGGCCTTCTTTTTTTATTTTCGTACCTCCGATTTCTAGATAGCACGGCGATAACGCGCCTGTACTTGAAACGAGAGACAAACGCGCGACGAACGTGAGGCAGCGCGCGAGCCAAGGAAATTACATACGCACGGGCACGATCGCGCGCTCTTTGGATTTATCTTAATATCCTCGGCGAGAGAGAGTTTCTTAAATATTTTTCTTAATCCGACTCGCTGCCCGAGTTTCCCTGTATAAGGCACGTCGTTTCTTTATTTACACTTTTTTTCTCTCTTTTCTTTCTTGTTGTTGTCACGTTTATGTTTGTTTTTCCTTCGGATTATTTTCATAACTGGGTAAGGAGGTTAAACGTTAATTTTTTTTGCAAAAAAATAAAGCAAGTTGTCTAATTTTAAAATGACCATTTCGGGATGTACTTTCCTTCCTGTAATTAAACACGTCTCGGCAGAGGGGGTTGGCCGAGAGAGGGTTACGAGAGGAATGCCGGAAGTTATTAAATAAATTAAAAATTAGCCTTTACGAAACCATAGATAATAGACAGAGTTTTGACACGGCCGACGTACCGCTTGCCAACGTCTTTATCTACTTAAACCGATCGAGATCGCGTTCGAAAAACCGGCTTATTCGAACGTTTACGTGATTGTATTCCAAACGACTTTTGAAATATCCTCAAAAATCGTGTAAAAGAATCTAAGACCACACCCGTTTGCCCTAAAAATAAAGTAATGTAAAAATCAAATGAGAATATTCAAGAGTTTGCGGGAGGAGGGCTAATGCTCTCGGTCTATAGTCAGCTCGCGCTTCGAACGTGTGCGCGCGAGAGAGAGAGAAAGAGAGAAGGCGCGCTCGCGGGCGCGTATAGTCACAGCTGAGCCGGCAAGTGGGTCAGGACGACTTGGATACTTGGGCAACTCGGCGCGCGCGCTCGCGACGATCCTATCTATCCCGTATATACCGGAGAGGCCTCTCCCCCCGCCCCCCCCGCTCTTTATATACCGATAGCCCCGGAGCGGCCGCACACCAACACCTCTTCTCTTCCTCCGGAATCGGCCGCGGAGTGAAAGCCTGCTGCCGCGCGAGAGCACATCCACACACGCGTAAAGCAAGCCCAACCGCGGCAGCCATATCCGGATCTCTATAGCGCCCGCTAATTATTTAGGAGCACCTTTCGTCACCCTCGACCGACCTCCGCCATCCTCCTACTGCTTATTCTGCTTATTCTATTCGCCGCGCGCAACATCGATTTTTCGTCCTTAGCTCCTCTTTGTCTAAGCCAATTCATTTTCTCGCTTTTTCTTTTGCCCGGTCAAGTTATTGCGTTATGGCCTTTTTTAGGGGGGGGGGGGGAAGGAGAAGGGGGCTGAGTAATTTTGGTGGTTAGAGTCCGGAGAGAGGGAGGAAGAGGCTTTGTGAAAGATCAATTTGCATTTGCTTGGCCGGGATGCTGATTTGTTAACACAGCGCCAACAATTTGTTTTACAAATGGGAGGTAGTTTTTGTGTGTTTGCGCCCGCGCGAGCTTCGGGCTGCATTGGCCTCTATCGTGGGAATTCATCTTAAGAATGCTTTTCCTCTTTTCTTTTTTTTCTCCCCTTCCCCCTCGTTTTTCAATGGTCGCCGCGTGTCGCAAGTTTGAAATTTTTGTCTTTGTACAGCTTTAAATGCGTGTATAATGCCGAAAGCGCGTTTAGTAGATGCGACGGTTATTAACCTTGTGCAAGCCTGCGAGGACCGCTTTAACGCCAGACTTCTCTCTATTTTTTTTGCTTCGCTTTACAAAATTCAGTTCGCTCGCTCGATTAATAAACAATGATAAATTTTTGTTTTTCCCTCTCAATGGCTAATTTTCCCCCGAGATATACCAAAGACGAGGATGGCAAAAACGTGTGTATATAATATAAGAACACAATGGGATTCGAGAGCAGCGATTGCCCGTACTACTTTTGTCGTCTTGATTACTCGGCGCGATTTCGTCAGCGGCGGCGGCGGCAAATGGAGTTGTTATTGTTATTCCCAAGAACAATTTTTTCTCCCCTCTTATAAGAACGGCAGCAGCAGCGCTCCTTGAGCTCTTATTTTTCACGAGAGTAGCCGCAACCAGTAAGATAACTTCATTGAAAGCGAGAAAAGAGGTAGAGAGAGAGCAAGGAGAGGAGAGATAGACACACATAATTGGCACGTGTCTGAATAGGAGCGAAGATAATGGCGAAGACAGCTAAGGATAAATTAGAAATAAAAAAGGGTACGGCGCATGCTGGTACTCGTACAGAACCTGAATTCTTCTCTCCCAGCAGCCACCTCATCTGAGATATATAATAATATTCCATTCGCGCGGTTAACAGCTCTCTGCAATTCTCTTTCTCTCTTGGTACGGAAAATTTTCCAATTAATCGCTGGGATGGCTTGAAACAATACCGTAGCCATTATAACGAAGATAATACATCCCATCATCGCCACCTGCGCGCCTCTTTAAATAAAAAATAAAAATAATAAAAATACACAAATAAAAGGGGAGAAAAATAACATCGAACCGCGGCGCGTTTCTATCTAGCCATTGTCGGCATTAATCAATCACGCAGCCGGCGATCGCTAACAATTCCCCCCCACCCCACCCCCTCCGAGCAATCGGCGCAGATGCATAATTCAGCAGCGGCGGAACGTCGCTCTCGCTTACATCCGATAACCGCGAGAGGCCTGTACCAGGCTCAAACCGTAAACCCTCCCCGTCTGCGAATTGCAAAAGCCCCTATATAGCATACCCAAAGGAATGCGTTTCTTCATCTCCCTATCAATTTTTCCAACGGCATCTCTCGGCCTCCCTCCCTTACCCACAGTTCCTTAAGATCGAGACTTATGGAGAGACAATGGCTAGTTCTTTTAGCGCGCTATCGGAAAAGATAAAGCGTCCAGTGTCTCGACGATTTCTCGGGGGAGGGGGGGAGTGTATTACGCGCAGGTGGAAGGGGGGGAAGGGGTTAATGAGCTGTACCGAGAAGAAGAGGGAAAAATAACGAAAGACAGAGGAGCGGCTATTGATGAGCGTCTCTGGCTCTGTCGATGAGGCCGCGTTATGTCACTATGCGAGTGCGCGATCCCGGCAGAGAAATCGGCCCGCAGCGCGCAAAGAAGAATGGGACGCGCGGTTTACGGCGGCAGCCCCCCTCCCTTTTCCGCCGAGCTCGGATTGCCCAATTCTTGTACTACTGGGCACACTTTACGACTATCCTCTACGTCGTCGTCGTTGTTGTTGTTGTGGTTGCTGTGTGTTTTTTTTTAATGGACAGAGGAGGATTCGAGCTTCCGCGTTGGAGCGCAGTATATATATACGCGCGTGAGATATTCCCCGTGCGATTATTCGACTGCGGGAGCGTTGCGTCACTGTCACGCTCCGAACACATCCACGTGTTATACAGGTATGCCGGGATATGGTCGTTTAGGGAATTAGCTTTTATGAAGCTTTGCGGCTATGTCTGTCTGTGTATGCTGCCGATGCAATCGGACCTTGTCTATAAAGCGTACGTGTGTGTGTGTGTACGGGTATAGAGACAATCATTGGTTGTTAATTCCTACGGAGGATTTCGCAAACAAAACACGGAGACAGAGAGATGTATCAGATAGCGCATTCCTAAATTATTTCAGTATCGCTCCAAGAGATATCCTCCCGTAAGGAAGCGTCCTCCTAATCCTTTGCGCAACCTCCCCCTTCGGCCAATAAATCTTATTACGACAAAGCACACGGCTACAGGGAGGGTATAAGAAAGAAAAAAAAATAACGACAAGAACGAAAGCCAAATCGTTGGCATGGGTAGGGGGAGGGGGAAACAAGGGGATAAATGAAATGAACGAGGTGGAAAGAGATCGATATAGGGATATAGCTTTGTAAACCTCGCGCTTTCTCCTGTGTCTACAGGTGAGGGACTGCCCGGCACGATAGTCGTGCGCGTCGGCAACAACCGGCCGGACTTGGGCACGAATCCCATCTGCAATAGGTTCACCGGGCCGCTCGAGGAGGGCCAGCCGCTCTTCTTGCCCTGCAATCCCCCGATGCCCGGCGCCTTCGTCTCGGTCCACCTCGAGTCCGCCTCCCAGACGCCCTTCCCCGTCCAGCTTTCACTCTGCGAGGCGTTCGTCTATACCGACCAGGTGAGTCTTTTATCTCTAGATTGCGACTGGTGAGATGGACAGAGGGTGAAATACGGAATGGGTTGACAGGCGCTGCCGATCGAGCGATGCCCCCAGTTCCGGGACCAGCCGCCCGGCTCGACGGCCACCTACAACGGCAAGTGCTACATATTCTACAACCGGCAGCCCCAGACGTTCCGCGACGCCCTCTCCTTTTGCCGGGCGCGCGGCGGTACTCTAGTCGACGAGAGCAACCCCGCCCTCCAGGGATTCATCTCGTGGGAGCTATGGAGGCGGCACAGGTGGGTCCAATCGGCCGAGCGCCCACGGGATCGATGATTAAAGCCGCTATACCGCGAGAGAGAAAGTTTATAATCATGCGCGCTGAATTGCAGGAGCGACACGTCCAGCCAGTACTGGATGGGCGCGGTGCGCGACCCCAAGGACAAGACCGTCTGGAGATGGACGGGCAGCGGCGAGGAGATATCCGTATCCTTCTGGAGCCTGCCCCAGGGCACGGAGGAGGACTGCGCGCGCTACGACGGCAGCCGGGGATGGCTCTGGTCCGACACGCCCTGCTCAGCTCGGCTCAACTACATCTGCCAGCATCGTGAGTCTCTCGATTCCCCCCCAATGCCAGCGCATTGTTATCCTCCCCGCCCCCCTGCCTCATTACGCTCCAACTTCTAATTTGCCATCCGGTGAAATCTCGCTCGTCTCTGATGAACGCGTGGGCGCGAGGAGTCGTCGACCCCCGAGAAAATGCGGCTCTCCTTTTATTTTCTCCTCACTTCGTGGAAATCCCGCGGATTTTTGCGATTAAAAAGTCGTTCTGTACGCATTTTTGCGCGTCGCCACCAGCGCTCTGCTGGTCTCGCTGGCTTGATTATCAAACTCGTGTCGTAAAACATTTACGATCGTGACGCAAAACTTTGGCTGTCTATCCGGGCGTACGCTGTATTTAAAGCGGATGGTAAAGAAGAAGAAAAAAAGTAAAATAATTTATTGCGAAATAATTTTACGTCCAATTCCACGGGCCAATTCCCCGGAATTAAGTCTATAAAAGCCGAGCCGACTATGCGCGTGTTTAGAATATTAACCGAGCAGCCTGGCCGCAAGAATGACACACATTGCGTTAATTACGTCTCGTTTCGGAACACCTGACAATTAACCGTTTCGCGCTTGCGTCCCATCAAAATTCCTTTGAAAAAAAAAAATAAAACCAAAGTGGGCCAACACGGCTATGGTCGTTATGGTAAAACCAAAATAATTTGCAGAGCCACGAGCTTGCGGCAGGCCGGAACAGCCGCCGAATTCGACGATGTCGGTGACGAATCCGCCGAGCGACAGCAAGAGCCCGGCTAGGCACTATCAAGTCGGCACGAGCGTCGAGTACACCTGCGACACCGGAAGCCTCCTCATCGGGCCGTCGACCCGCAAGTGCCTCGACACCGGCTTCTACGACGAGTTTCCGCCCGTCTGCAAAAGTAAGCGCCCGCCCAGGCACCTACACAGCCAATTTGCCCGGCTCGTTTGCGCCTCTTCGTTTACTTCCCTTTTTTCTCTCCTTCCTCCCTCACCTCACCTCCCCCCTCGTTTTCCGGTCAGCTCAATGTTGCCGCAGTCGCGCGGCTGGTTATTTTAGAAAGCGCCTTTTTTCACGATTTTTACCTCTTGTCTTTTGCCACTATTTCTTTTTTTTTATCCAAAATCACGGCTCGAAAAGCATTTGCCTGCTCAATTAACCGACTAACGTCGTACTTTCTTCGTCTACGCAGGCATCGAGTGTGGCTATCCAGCGAACATCAAGCACGGAGGCTACAGCCTGATCAACGACACAGTCACGTATCTCAGCCAAGTGCTTTACACTTGCGAAGAAGGATTCGAAATGACAGGTAAGCTGTTGCTTGTTTTTTTCTCTCTCTTTCTTTCTTCCGTTTTAGCCCCGGGGGGCAAATGAAAGGACGAGTATTTTGGAGTGACGGGACAAAGCGAGTCTTCAAATTTCATCCGCGCGTACTCTCTCGCCGAGAGAGGGAGCGAGAGAGAGAGCCTGGGAGTCGTTAAATTAAATTTATGGTTACCATTATTTTCGTGTTGTACGACTTTACCAATTACAAGATCGAACAAAAAGCCGGTGAAAGTAAAACGAAAGTAAAAATTTCCTCCGACTATTACGAGACGCGGATCTCGTATTAGTCGTCCATTAGACCCTCGCCGCAGAGCCGAGACCGCGATTAAAAGAAAGACGAGAAAAAAAAGAGCGACTGTGAAAGAAGAATGGTTGTTCGTCTCACTAACGATGATCGGAAATGAACGACAGGCCGAGCACGACTGACCTGCGACATCGACGAGCGTTGGAACGGACCGCCGCCGCGTTGCGAGCCGATCAAGTGCGACCCACCGGCGACGGTGCCGCACAGCGAGATCTTCATCGACGAGATCGACATCGAGGACGTGACGTCGTCGGCCAAGCCGTTCGCCGGCAACGCGACCGGCCGCAGCCTCTTCGTCGGCAGCATCGTCACCTACACCTGCGACCGGGGCTACAAGCTCATCGGCAACCGGCAGCTCCTCTGTCTGCCCACCGGCTCCTACGACCGATCGGCGCCCACTTGCGTTGGTAAGTCAGCCGTGCCGATCTCAAGGGAGAAAGACTCGAGCGCGCGAGTGACCAAGACCATCTTTGCATTACAGAGGAGCCACAGAGCACCCTAGCACCCTCGAGCGCCAAGCCGACCGCCCGGCCGTCGAGCGTGCGAGGCCGTCCCTCTCCGTTCCTGCCGACGCGCGTCCGCTCGACGACCTCCGCTCCGGCCCCAGCCCCGACGGTCTCCACGTCGACGACGACGACGACCGGCGGATCTAGCTCGATCGCCACGAGCAGCCAGCGACCGGTTCAGCATCCGACCCAGCCGCGCGTCCGTCAGCCGGTCCAGCAGCCCGAGACACCCGAGCAGCCGGCCACCGTCCAGGAGACCGTACACAAACGTCCGAGCATCGGGCTCCAGAGGCCGGTATCCACCACCACCACTCCACCGCCGGCTGTGCCGAAGGACGAGGGAAGCGATCATCCTCAGGTAAGATCGGCGATCGGTACCAGCACCATGTGAGCAGCTGAGCGTAGAGCTGGAATGTACTCATGGAGTGACTTGATTATTGCAGGATAACGAGATATCCGGCAGCGGAGTGGACAACGCTCACGCGGAGATTGGAGCTGGTGTGCCTGAACCCAATGGGCCTTACCGCATCAATCGCGCCGATCAGCCGGCCTCTCACCAGGCCAAGCTCAACTTTGGCGCTATAATAGCCCTCGCTGTATTCGGTGGCTTTGTCTTCCTAGCGGCCATCATTACCACCGTCGTTATTCTCATTCGCAGGTGAGCTTCTTTTTAACGCGATCCTTCATAAACGTTAGTTCGGAATTTACGTGTAGGTGTGTTCGTCGGTATTGATGGACCTCTGCTTTTCTTTTCATCAAAGTCTTTCTATTAATTTCGTTCGCAAGCGTCCATCGATAGCGATTGAAGAAATCATGATTTTATTGAAATTGATGTTTGTTCGTGTTTCTCCTCCCCCCCGACGTCATTTGTCAAAATTTTCATGTGTTGTATTACCTGTTGTTTTGATTTAACAATCGCCACTGTCATAAGATTTCATGTTGTTTATTAACATTTTTGAACGTTGGATGTTCGATTGCTTTTCTGCTTTGTACAAGCATTTTAAGCAAAACTTAATAATCTGGACTTTTAGCAAATTAAAATGTTGCATTGTTTGTATATTACTCATTGTACATGTTGATAATAGCAAATACGGTAGTACTTGTGCGCGGCTGTGTCGGGGGTGCGCGCGAACTAGTTTCACCTTTCATTGCATGATTTGTTCGGTGTCATTAAATGTATCTTTTCATCTAATATTAATACTTATTTTTTTAAAAATCTATATTATACGTATGCAATATTTATGAGCGAATTTCAAGAATTATGTTATATACCACGTTTCGGATTTATTTTGGGTTTTTTTTAACAAATCTTATAATGAAAGGTTATCAACTCGAATATTTAAAAAACAAAAATTATTAAAAAAGAAAAATAAGGCTGCTTTATCGCATTTTGATATTCAAATCTTTGACTTATCAATTTCTCAAAAAATTTGACGTTGAAACATTTAATCATTTTATTGTAATGAGACTTGATCTTTTGAAAAGATTTATCAAAAAAACGCGATACTTTGTTTTTTTTAAAAAAAATAAAATTTAAAGTCACTTTGGAAAGATACGGTAAATATCAACCTCATTACGCGGTAAATACGAGTTTCATCAATCATTGCCCAAAGCACGACTGTCATTTTTAAAACTCAAAAATCGATAAAGCACTTATAAAAAAAAAAACAAAAACAAAACCGAGACTAATAAACCCGTTGTATCTGTCTAATCCCTCTCCTCCGGTAACGCCTGGACGTCGACGTGGAAAAAAATTACAAATCTCTATAAAAAAAAAAAAAAAAATACAAACAACGCCACCGACTA
>JAPYYQ010001581.1:0-36733 GCA_030522585.1 Anagyrus pseudococci
CAACAAAGCTGTACTGTTAAACCAACAGTAAGTTCGGTTGCTGATATTTAACAGTACAGTTTTAGTTGACTTGACTATATTTTTTTCTCAGTGTATCGATCAATCGTTTAATTTTTTACTCTCTCCGCTTGTTCCGCGCTCGAACGATAAAGCCCAATATCCGCGCAACACATCGCGCGTTAATTACAATGAATCGCAGCAGCCCGATAATACGGAATTATGCGTAAGCCGAGTTAAAACACGGTAACACATCAAGCCACCTCTGTCCCTCTTCCACCCCCCCCTCTCTCTCGCTCCCTCTCACTCTTTTCCGCGATGATTTGTAGAGCTCGAGCGGTAGCCAATAACACCGGCGTAATTTATCGGCGCGCGAAATACCCTTGCCCCGACGCTGTTACTGCGCTGCGGACAAAGTGGTGCCAGCGAAAGCGAGCTGCTGCCTCTTCTTCACTTTTTGTCTTTTGTCCCGCTACGTCTTTCATTTCCGATTTACCTCCAGCAGCTCGGGCCTCGACAAAGCAACATGTAATGAAACTTTTTCTCTTTTCTCCCATTCATCGGCAACTCTAAGTACTTGAGCAGCAGACGAAGAGAGAGAGAGAGAGAGAGAGAAAGAGAGAAAGGTAAGAGTGGGAATCAAAGCTCGGATGCGTTCGCTCTGGACAATAAAAACAAGCTAAACATTATCCTTTGGAACATCGGAGTGGAAGTTTTCTCCTTTTGTTGCCGAGCACTAGCTTACTTAGCTTTATCTCTCTCTCTCCCTCTCCCTTTCCCACTCCCTTGGTCTTCGACTTAACTTGTACACTCCTGGAATCAAAAGCGCGTAAATTGCCACAAAAAATCATGGACAGAGTCTCGCGGTCTGTAAAAAGTTCTATCAAAAACCTGCCTATTATGCTGCGCCAACTGTTTTCCAGAATGAACTAAGCTTCTTTGTGTGTTTTATAAACAATAAATACATTGTGCTTTGTACGAACGGTTAATGGGAGGCAACATAACCATGAACATTCTAAGCCAGATATTTAAAAAGAATGCGGGCAAAACAATACCAACCACTAGTGCAAACGATTTTTTTCTTTCAAATTTTCAATGTTTCTTCGATTTTTTTTGCAAAATTAAAAATACACGAATAAAAAATAGTTAGAACTCTGATATTGTTTATTACGAGTTTTTTTATTTTAGACGCGTAGTTAATGATAAGTCTTCATTTTAAAAAATAATCAACAATTAATTTTGCCCAAGAGCAAAAAAAAAGAGAAAACAATGGAAACTTAATAAAACGCAGAAGCAATAAATATGTAAAAATATGTTAATTAAGATGGGCAACTTGTCGAGGCGCACGGCCATTAAACAAAGTCAACGAAATTAGGAGCCGAAAGGGATAAGGACTTGGAAAATGTCGTGTCGAACGCTATTTCGGGAGTCGTCTCCGCTCGGTAGGTCGATCGGCTTTGCCCCCTTCCCCCTTGTGCAATAGCAGTAGTAGCGGCAGGAGAGAGAAGGTCGTAGCACCAGAGCGCGCTCGGACTGGAGGGGGGGTACGAGGGGAAAGGAGGACTGCTCATTGATATGGAAATGAGTTACCAAGGAATTACAATAGAGATGCAGACACGGATAGCTGCTGCAGAACCGTCTGAATAATGGATTTGCCGAACTCCTCGCATAACAATGATCCTCGTGACCCAATATAGCGAAAATAAATCCACACTCGCGAGAGAGAGAGAGAGAGAGAGCTCTCGCGCGCGCGCGGCATTATCTGCTCAGACCTCCACTCCCCCCCCCCTCCGCATCCCTGGCAGCGAGTGTCGAGCTTAGATATCGAAAATCAATAATGTTCGATATCCTCGTATATTCCTTCTTTATAATGCGCCTTGCTCTTCATAATAACATCGTTAAAACTTGCAGCAATCGCAAAAGCGATGTCCTTTCTTACGTGAAGCGTCAGTATCGAATGCAAAACGCGTTTTTCCATTTTCCCCATGTACCGGGGGAAACGCAAGATTTTTCTCCCGTTTATCGAAATGTCCTTGAAAATTTGTCAAACATCGATATCTTCGTCGTATAATTAGGTAAAGTGACCTAACGGCCATTTCGGTCGCATATTTCAGAAAATGGTTAGTGGGGCCTCGTTATAACCGCATTGATATCTCGCACCTTATCCGGAATTTATAGCAACACGTTTAATAGCTCGCCTAAATGTAAATGTTTGCCTGTGTCTCGCAATAACTACAAATCTATTCACCTTGCACTGCACCAGCCACTGAGCAGGAGAGCGCGCGCGCGAGAGAGAGAGAGAGATAGTTTGTGATGTTCGTTGGTTAATTGCCGAACCGCGCTGGGTACACATTATACCGGCCGATCCCCTCGACCTCCCCCCTCTCTTAGCCTCTCTAACCCCACCGTGTGTCTAGTTAGACGTGGACCTAATTGCTGCGATCGAATTGCTTTATTAATCAGGTCGATCGTCACTCGAACCAGCTTTTAGGTGATTGTCAGTTACCCGATGCGAGCTAAGAACAAGCATATTTCTGCTGATCAGATATATCAAATTGCAAAGCTTATCGGCTGGCCAATTAAATCGGGTCTTGCGTATTCATCAAAATTATCGCGCGCGCATCCACTGAAAATTTTTGATCCCGCTCTATTCCTTCGTACACTCTATTAAGAAGTGCATTAAACGGAAAAACAATGGCAATGAAATGTGCTCGTGAAAAGGATCCGAGCATCGTTGATATAAAAGGCCGTAGGGCAAAGTTTGTAACGCGACATTAAAAAGCTATTAAGCCGAAGGAACTTATCGTTCATAATTAGAGTAGGAAGAGCCGCGAAAGCCGGGCGTCCACTTCATTTCCCATAATTAAGCGACACGCGCGCGGCAGGAGAGCGAGAGAGCCCGGCGACTGCATGAACGAGGACGTAACATGCCGGACCAGCTCTCATAGCTTATACTGCCAAGCAATAAAGCTCTATTAATGCGCGTACGCGGCTATCATCGAGACACCGGGGCCCCAGAAACGAGAGAGAGGGCTAGAACGTTGGGGCTCGACAAACGCGCCAGACGGATGGAGAAGGGCTGCCCAGAGATCAGTTGGATTAGTCAAGGGAGCGGAAAATTCGAAGAAAAGGATCCACCCGCTCTCTCTCTCTTTCTCTTGCCCCCTGCTCACACTCTCTTTTACTCTCCCCCTTTCTCCCGTCCTTCTGTTTTTTGCCGAATCTGCCCCCTCGGAGCATATAGACTCTCCGGCCGTTGACGTTTGTATGCTCGTATACGTCGCGTCGACCCCCCCCCCCCCCCTCTCACTATCCGTAAGCGCATGTGGACAGTGCGAGAGTATGTGCGCTTCGACGAGGGAGGGCGGGAAAGGGTGGGGGAAGCAAGCGTACTGCATGCGAACGCCACGAGCCGCGAAACGAGATTTACTGCCGCCGCTGCTACTGCTGCTGCTGGTGCTACTGCTGCTGTTGCTGCTACTGCCGCTGGGCGCATCCTCGTGAAATGGCATTATTGACACGTACTCGGGCGCCGAGCCGCTTCGCCGCGCATCGCGCGCGTTAGCCCATGTACGAATATATATGTATATACATATACGCGCACGCTCCACTTTATGATTTCACGAGCTCATCCCTCCTCCCACCAGCCCCGTTTAGCCTCAGTCCTCGTTTGACTTATATAACGAGGCCGCGTCAGGGTATGCTTCGTTTTTTTTTTTGACTCCACTCCCAAAGCCCAACCCATTACACCATTCTCGGACCTCTTTTTAGCCGGGCTTTACGCGCTTAACCTGCGCTCAATTTGCATCAAACAGCCTTTTATCGCGCACTCCTGTCGAATACTTTATTCTCGGCATTATTTACGAGCTTTTCTTTTTTAATTGGCTTTTAATAGATACAAACATTTTGAATGTTTTTTGGCTTCCTGTCTGATGAAGGAGCTTTCGAAAAAAAATCGAGATTAACGCTGCGTTGAAATTGTTCGGATACTAATTTTTTAAAACTACCGAAAATGTTGGTAGTTTTGTCTTTCAATTTTCACGAGGGGTAACAACGAATTTAGATAGATTGAATTCGAAACGTTTTGCATTTTCAAAAAATATTCCTCGCGTATTAGTTTGTTACCATTAAATGAAAAGCTCGATTGCACAAATTGCTCCTTCAATCGACTATAAATACATCGAAATTGATGTTAAACGATTTGTTATGTATAGCTTAGCTGAAAGCAAGCATTGTAACTGAAAGGTTTTGTTAATTAAGTTGGCGTAATTAATTGAGAGCTTTTTTGTCCCTAAACAAACTGCTATTTAATCTCTATCAAAAGTATAATTAAATTAAGCTACTTTCCCTAATTATCCATTTTATAATGCCCCGCTAACAATCGAATAAAGCCAATTACAAAATCTCGAAAAAGAGGAGGTATGAGTTGGTACAGGAAGAGGTAGCAGGCCGCCGTCAGATTAAAATTTAATAATTGAACATCACATTTGCCGCGTATTAAAATTCGCTTGTTAAATCGTTCGCCCACTGCAAATCCCTTCAAAGTCTCAATTCGTAAATCCGCGCAGCGCAGCGAGATGAAAGCATAAGACGCGCCTCGACAATGGAGTCCATAAAATTCCCTGCAACCTGACCCACTTTACTCTGCTATAAGCCTAGAGAGAGAGAGAGCCCACCGCTCGCGATGTAATACAGCTGCACCAGCCTCGAGTGCTGCCTTTTTAATTACATTTCACAATG
The DNA here is from genome assembly GCA_030522585.1 of Anagyrus pseudococci. Taxonomy (NCBI): domain Eukaryota; kingdom Metazoa; phylum Arthropoda; class Insecta; order Hymenoptera; family Encyrtidae; genus Anagyrus; species Anagyrus pseudococci. The sequence goes on from JAPYYQ010001581.1 coordinate 4,738, forward strand.
CATTAGTTTTCCAGTCGGACGGGCAGGGCTATCTTCAAAAAGCCGCCCCTCGCGTTAGGGCCCCCTTCGGTGTATACTGGGGTGAATGGCAAAAACGCGATCGAGCCGTGGACGGGACGTCCCGCGGGACCCAGTCATCCATCAGTCGAGGGAATATTTCGAGCTGCCTCTACCCTCTCAGCCTGCTGCTGGAAAAGTATATCTGCCAGCCGAGTCAGATAAACCTGCTGAAGTAGGTCCGGCGCGTGCGGCTGCTGCGCTGATGCCCCAGCGGAGGGTAAGATTTAATGCCGCTGGCGGGAGCTTGCCAAATCTTTGAGCCACGGGAACCTGATGCCTCGAGCTGCTTTGCGGCTAATGAGAACGTCACTACTGCCGACAGATGCGCCGATACAAGTGTGGGAATGGGACTGGCTTAGCGACGTGGGCATAGTGTTTGGTTACTCTGGGCGAGATGAAGGAAAAATCAAACTCGTAATCTGCTAATGCGCTGATGGTATTGTCGTGGCTTAGACCTACACTGTGATCTGATGTTTATCTCTTGTATCGAACGGCGGTGCGAACGCTGCAGGTTTTCCTGAATCGAATGATTATGGACTCGAGCTGTCTAGTAAATAAACACGCGTTACTTTCGAATTACAAATAGATAAACATCAATTTTTATTTTATGGGAAAAATATTCCATATTTGTACCACATGAAAAAAAATATAAAATTTGAGAACTATATACATCTAAATAAATATTATACCAAAAAAAATATGTATATTCTTTAAAAGATTATAGAGAATCTCAAAATACACAACATTTTAAAATAGAGTAAACCGAAATTTGTAGTATGAAAAAAATACTACATAAATATTTTGCAAAAAATTTTTTATGCAAATTTTGGAATTTATTTATCTGATACAATACATCCTTGCGAAATGAAATTACAGGAAATGTACGTGTAAAATATATTAAAATTGTCTGTAATATCATTTTGACATAATAATATTATAGTTCTCTAGATTACGGAATATTTACAACTGTGTATTTTATAACGTGTGCATGATTATACTGTATTTTGGAAAGATTACAGACACGCACCAAAAATAAAAACAAAGGATCGAGAATAAATGCAAATGTAATCTTGATTTGAAGTTGAATATTTAGATGCATATAAGTACAACCTAATTCGCGTTTGCATATTCGCGCAAATACATCTGTAACGTTGAAAATTAAGATCCCAAGTAAAAAGAGTGAGTGAGAGAGAGAGAGAGAGAGGTATACAGCGAACGCGTGACGGGAAAATCTGTAACTCGTAATAGAGGGAAAAGCAAGTTTAATGCTGCGCGCGGCATGCCGCTCCTTTTCATCCCTCTCGTCCTCCTCTCCTCACCCCTTCCTCCCTATTTCAGCGCAAGCTGGGCGTGTCTCTTTCTCTCTTCGTCCGGCTCTTTCCCTGCTTGGGCCGCTTGTAGCTGCTCCCATGCAAAACGGCATGCGCACTCAGTTAATTGCAGAAGCGGCAATGGCCTTTAATGCCTTATGCTAATCGGCCGAGATTTACGGCAGAAACGTTTAAAGAGTTTAACCCACCTCCTACCCTTTACCGCCCGCCTGCAGCTCGAAGAAGGGCTATGTGGTTGCGTGCGCGACTTTCTCTCTCTCTCTCTCTCTCTCTCTCTCTCTCTCTCTCTCTCTCTCTCTTGCATCACAACCGTGTAGTCGCGGGTCAGGTACGAAATTATGCCGCGAAAAATTTATTGCGACTGCCGCTTTTCCGTGTTTGTGCTTCAGCAAGAGCTTATACGTGCTGTACGGAGCGCTTGTTGGTCTTTTAGCTCAGCGTGCCTCTCTTAATTCCTGTAAATTCAATCTCGCGAGATGTTTGCTCGATTTCATATTTGACGTCCGCTGTTTGTTTAGCCGATATACAATGCCGATGATTTATTGCTCGTTTTCGACAGCTGTAGAATTTTAGCTCGAGAGGTCCAGATTTTAATAATACACATATACGAGGGTGATATTGGTTGCAATTAATTTAAAGTAATTTTGCCTTTTTTGTTTGTTTAATATGTTTATCAAACAAATGTAATTTTATCATCCAATAAATTGCGTGTGTAGAAGGTACATTGGAGAGTGCATTAAAGCCCATAAAGCGTAAAATATTTAAAAGGCGAGCTATGTATTACGAGGAAAATCAAGCTGGTATAATGGCGCAATTCGACTGCGAATTTGCTGGCCTCACCCTACTCATCGGAATTACGCACGAAATTCGAACGGCTGTAGCTGGGCGGGCACAAATGATACTCGATCGATGAATCTACGCGAGAGTGCACATGCCTTCGGGCCCTCTTATCCAGCTTAACCTTGTAACAAGCCAAACGAGATTGTTAACGGCGATAATTAAAATACGGAAAATATCCTATTCCTTCGCGTGCGAGAGAGCTTTCCGTGAACTTGGCTCGAATAATGACAGCAGTCGCGCTGGAGACGAGGAAAAAAGAAACAAATTGATACGCTCGCGAACGAAGCGTAGATTCGAATAAATCATTCTAAGCCATTAGGCTTTTAATAGGTCGTAATGAAATTCAAGCGTAGCAACAATCTGGCGCTCTTTAATCTGCGCATGATTTATTCGCGCCCCGCAGTGTGCACCGCTGCCGCTGCCGCTGCAAGGGCCGCACGTGTTAATTAAACCTGCTACGTAAATAAAGCATTGTAAAGATAACAGCTAAAGTGCCACGTCCGACTTCTTATCGGGCCGAAGCCTCTGTGTTTAATAGTTAATTTCTCACTAGCCGCGTCTCTGCGAGAGCTTGCGCTGAAAAATCATCGTTAATGAATCAGAACCTCCCCTCCATACCTTCCCTTATCCCCCTACGACCAGCAAAGGGTCGGCAAGCGAGTTTGAAAAAAACACGCACACGCAACATCGAAGCGTAATATAAAGACTCGGTGGAACTTGTAAAACGGCTCCCTCTCCCTTTCTCGATGAACCTTTGCTTTTAATACACAGGGTGGATCGCCATATTTATTAATTACGCGAAATAGCAATCTGCACGGCTAGCGGCGGTTTAGCAACGGGGGGACTGGCTGGTAATTATCGTAATGGCCCGGGGGACTTTTCCGTCAGTTATCGCGTCGGGCCGGTGTATACGTGCCCGCGATAAAAAGCACGCGAGCGCTCGGGGAAAAAAGGCAGCCGGCTCTCCCAGTGAAAGCTCGCGGATTTAGCGGCACGGCTCCTGTGCGCGGCAAGGCTCTTTAATGAGCGGTTGACAACGATCGTGTGCCCCCCCCTGCGCTCACCTGCGCGCCCGAGTATATACGGAGTTGCCGCTGTGTATTTACGCCGCCACCGCCGCGTGCAGCCGTTAAACGAGGTTATGCCCGATGAATAATCTAGGCGTGATGAACGATAGCGCAGGACCGACCTATCCCGACACTTTCCCTCCTCCCCCCTCCTCCTCCTTCTCTGCCGACTAGTACGGTCGTGTGTAGGCCGCCGTTTTAATTTTCATCGCGCGAAAATTCAATTTCACCCCGGGGAAAAAGCTCGCGCGAAACAACGAGATCGAGCTTGCGTGTGAACTCCCGACGTTGCGGATCCGTATAGCGGAGTTTCAGCCGCGCTCTACTGCTCTCCCGCCACCTGTACAGTCCCCCTCTCGGTTTTCACTGGTTCTTTTTTTTTAGAAGCCGCTTTTTTCCTGAATATCGCGTAATTTGATATTACAATTAAGGCGCGCGCACGGTTTTTCATTCGTTGCCCACGGCGACCGTTAGCTTTTCTTTTTCTCACAAAGACGGAATATTTCATTCCCGCGATTAGAGATAGGGGTAATTAATTTTTATGATCTATCGCCGAACACGTGCTCCACTTATGTTCGTGCGGCTAAATTAATTCGTCCGAATATGCCGCGTGGGTTGGGGGTATATTCGAGATGCTTGTTGTTTTTTTTCTTTTTTTAACGGCAAAAGCTACTGTCTGGAAAAATTATTTTTCATCCAGTTTCATAAGTAAGGGGAATTTCAGGTCAAATCCCGCGCGTAGTTCAAGATCTAGTTTAAGTGTCGCATTAACTTCTTACAAGTCTCGTAATTACTTTTTGCGGAAAAACTTACTGCTCATAATGCTTCGCGGCTTTATATCAGCGAGAATTTGTTCTAGTTATTTCTTTTTTTTTGTACATTAAACAATGAAAATAAGTCTGTCTTGGTATATTTATTTTCATGGCAAAGTTTAAGTTTCTTACGCGTACTTAATTACGGTTTTATATCCTGAAAGTTTTTGTTTTTAATTATCTCACCTCGGGCGAAAAAATTTATAGTTCCGAAGTAGCAAATGTTACTCACGTTTTCTTTCTAAAGTACATAGGACTACGTTTGCTTAATCGACGATTAGTAAAATATCAGAATATTCGTTCGTCGAAATCGGAAAACGAGAGAAAAGCTTAAAAGAAAGCGAAAAACAAGAAAGTGAGCTGTTGCTCTGATGACGCGCAGTCGATTAGCGCAGTAATATCGAAGAGCCGGCTATAATACGGCAAATCCGAAAACGCCGAGTAGACCAGCGAGCGGCCAATCGACACCGAAGCCAGGGAATGGGAATCGCGTTGCTTTAATCCAGCGGCCGCAAACGCGTATATAAAATACCAAGCAATGCCTCCCCCCTCCTCCAGCAGTCTTGCTTTCCCGAAGCCGCTAGTAAGCGGGAGTTTTGGGGAAGCCGCGCATTTTCAGCATTAGCTTTTAAAAAGCACCTTTCCAATTTCCCCGCGTTACCTTTTTTCTCTCTTCCTCCTCCTCCTTCGGCCGCTGCTAACTACTCGGCTCTTCATCCGCCGACTAACAACGTTCGCATTTGGATTTCCAATGCCGGATGAAGAGCCGAGCCCTACGCGCCAACTGATGAAAACTCGCCCGTCCGCGCCATGTGGGCTTTTATCTTTCATGTCTTTTTTTTTTCTTTTGCCACACTCGCATTGGACGGTCTGCCTGAAATTTGGCGCGTTTTCACCGAGTATTCGTATACTACAGCTCGTGTAAAATGAAACGTTTATAGGGAAACGGAAAATAACTGCGGTGGAAGATTTTAATGCGACGGTTTAATTATAGCTTGAACAGCTTTGATTAGCCACATTAAAATATAAAACACCACATAATTATATTTGTATTGCAGTTATAAAAGTGAATATTTAGAAATTGATATTAAATTATTTTGTCGTTTCTTGTTTAATTATAAAACGCAACGGTAGTTTTCATTAAAATCAGAAGGGGCTTAATCAATAATTATAATGCAATAAGTAGCAGACGGTATAATGAAATTTCATCTATTTTCATCATACTATCCTATAATGTATACAGCCAAAGTTTTTAGATTTATCCATTGTAGACTTGTTAAAAAAAAAAATACATCAAACAAGTCTCATGTTTTTAAAGCTGAAATTAAACGTTTTAACAAATACACATTCCAATAACTTATAGATATTGGAATGTGTATAGGATCAAAAGCTAACTATTCAACGAGCTTTCGCCTATGCAACAAGCGTTAACCCGTACAAAAAAAATTTAAAACTACATATCAAAGTTGCAAAAAAAAAAAAAGGCTGCGTACCTCGAGCCGCAATTTTCTCTCTGTCTCTGTAAAAAACTTTCCTCCCCCGTAACTCATAAATATTTTAGCATGAACGATGAGGAATCAGAAGTTGAATGACACGTTCTCGCGCTCATAAATTATAATGCAAAACAAAAGTCCCGGCAAACTTTCGCGCGCCCGTCAAATTATGCAATCGAGCGCGCCTCGCGGCGCATCGCAGCCCCGCTAAGAATCAACACGCGCTCTCGTTGCTCGATAATTCAGCCTTGAATGACAAAAAAAAACAGGAGAGGGTTAGAGGTCGCGCGGGTGTAGCCCCTTTTTTTTCGTGGAAGCGTCGCCGATCCGAGAGCCATCCATTTCGGCCGATCGTTTTGCATGCGAGTGTGCATCGCAAAGCTCGAGAGATATAACTCCATCGAGTCGTTTCTCCTTTTTCTCTTTATTCCTCCCCAGTGGACGAGAGGGCGCGGCCTGTCCGAGGGAAAAGGCCCAAGTATCCACGGGGCTCGTATAACGGAAGATAAAGCGACTGGAGGCAGCAGCAGCAGCCTTTCTCTCTGTTCTCTCCCGTTCATGGAAATCGCGTGCGCTGCTGTTGCTACCGCTCGCGCCCCCACTACCTACTGGCATCTGCATATTTATGCGCAGCTCGTGTGCCCTGAGCCTGTCTCCTGCGAACGAGCGCGCACCAACGTGTGTCCCGGTCTCTCTCTCTCTCTCTCTCTCTCTCTCTCTCTCTCTCTCTCTCGGCGGAGGAAAAGCTCTCACCCGTACTTTTGCAAATCCTCGTTGCGTTGCAGATGTGTAATCCTTGACGTAAAGGTGGATTTTAATATTTAAAAGCAACACAGAGGGACGGGGGGGGAGGGAGAGAAGGATAGAAGGCCGGTCTCGATGTTTATTGCTTTTCTTTTGTGACCGGACGACTATATAGCCGGCCATTTCTTGAACGCGTGCAGATTAGACGGCGGCTCGTTGAAAAATTGACTATGCATCAGTCCAGTCAATACCGAGCTTGATGTGCGAAAGTAAAAGCTTCGATCGGGCCTTGGCTAATTTATTATTCATTAACTACCTTGAGACGCTGCCCGACAAATTGATTCATCATTATTTATTATTCACCGTATTGTTCGTTATAATTTAACGAAAAAATTTTAAATTTTCAGAGGCATAGCGAAATAATTGCCCCAGACAACGAGCATATCAGATCAAAAGCTCGTCGGAAACGAAAAACCTTCGTCGGATAAGGTAAGAACTGGTACAGTCTAATACAAAATTCGTATCGTGGGTACCCGTTACATTATACACGAAGCAGTAGAGTGTAGTTCAAGAAAAGCAGTGCACGAGGTTTAAGGGAGAGAAAGAGAGATAGAAGGTAAAGCATGGCATTTCAGTTTCGGCCTAAAAGGATTGAAGGAGCGGCCGATCCCGCGCGACCTCGATACACGCTAACGTCTTGCTCGCCTACGATTTCCATAAAGCCACTGGCGGCACAACCGCTCGGTTCCAACTCCTTTTCTCATGCATCATATGTAGAAGAGCTGAGCGTCATCTTGGTCGATCGTCGAATTCCTTTCCCTCCTCCCCTCTGGCCTAACATCGGGTCATTCCAGTTGGGCGAGGGGACGGGGGTGCGCAATAAAATTCGAGTGTATCCTTTCTCGGGTCGATCTAGCAGTGAACGCGATGGTAGCCGCCGACACCCTGGATTACTAGGGATTTGCCAGTCGGCCGGTGGGCCGAGGAAAAAAAAGCGCATTGGAGATAAGATAGTCTGGCTCTTAAACGCGAACCTTATCGACTTGTATGTACCGGACTTTGGCGTCTTAACGCGACTCTCGCTATGTAGAATCCGAATAAATTTCACCTTCTGTTTTTTATCCTTTTCAATGGCGGTTATGCATACGCACTTGCCACGTTGTCCAGCTGTTGAAGCTTAGTTTTTAAAGATCTTATTTTAAATAAGGAATTCGAATGTTAAAATTTAATTAAAATTTGAATTTACCATAATTCTTAGATATACATGTAGATAGAAAGTATTATTAAATTCAGAATAAAAGAGCTGTCCATTCAATTACGACATTTATTAAAGCGAAGAAAACCTCTCGTTCGAGAAAGACAATGAAAACTATTCTAGCACTTGGGGTTTGCCGTCTTCGTTAGGATGTAAGGGAGCCTTAATCTAGACAAAGGATTTTTAAAAGCCCGTAATCTTCTTATATTACAAACATTTTCAAAGGCGTTCATTATATAGCTTAATACTTTTATCTACGTTCATTCAACTTGACATAGCAATATGAATCATTATTGTTGTTGTTATTGTTGAATATTCCTTACCAAAAAACAATGTAAAAATCCTTTTATGTGTAAAAAAAAGGCATTGCATAATCATTCGAGTCAATAGCAAAAAAGTGAAAATAATACTGGTTACGCGTGCGGCGTCGTGCATTCATTAAAGCAGAAAATTCAAGGCAAACATCCGTAGGACAAACATATGCACGGGGAAAAGGGAAACACACGCGCGGGAGATGCATTCAGAGGTCAGAGACTCGGCGCGAAATAGGAAAGTACGAAGAAACAGCCCGAGGGAAGCTCGTCGGCGCGTTTGACGCTCGGCTACTGCTTGGGTGCGATCTTCGCGCCTGCACACTCGCCTATATACGAATACAGCAAAAGCTGGGAGGGGTAGGGGGCGGTAGGAGAGAGAGAGAGAGATGTTGTTCCGTACTAATTCGAAACTACATATTTAATCCTAGGCAAAGTCTCGCGTCCGCCTGGCACAAAAGAGACATAGAGAGGGAATGGGGGGCTGAAGGGGGAGAAGAGGGGTTGGAGAAAAGTTCGGTCTGACGCGTGACCGCGAGGGACTCGTCGAGGCAGCTCTCTCGCTCTCTCTCTTTCTCAACGGCGAGTGCATCCAGACTGGGTGGCCGCAAGCCTTGCGACTCGCTTCTCCCGGCGGTTGCATTACGAGATGGAGAGAGCCCCCCCTGAAAGCGCTAGGGAGAAAGCGCTCGGCTCACTCGGAGCGTATGATGCCCCTTTTCAAAACTCTTCCTTTCGGATTATCAAGAAACCGACGAGAGTAATGGAATCTTTTTGGATCAAATGGAATTTCTTATTATTTTTCTTTGGCTTGAAATTACTTCCCGATTAATCTTTCTTGCTTATATAGATGCGCCCACGCCGCGCTCGTTCTCGCTATTCGATGCGCGTAAACGTTCGAATATTATTTACACTCTGTATTAATTCTTATTTTGCAAACAGAGATGTACATCGATACTAAATATTTTAAAACTTACTGTTCTTCGTATGAAGATTTTTCAATTGACTTTCCAGATAAAACGTAAAAGAGTTGGCAAATTCTAAAGGAAGAAAAAAAGAAAAATTTGTTTAGAAAAATATTTTGATATCTGTTATTGGAAATGCCACTTTTAAAGCACACAAGATTAAAAAGAAAACAAAAACAATAAGATAAAAATCGGGCAGACAAAGATTTTTCTAAAAGTGGCATGTATTGTTTCCGTACATTCCAAATAACATTCCAAACGTGCCATTTTCAAAAAAAAGTTTTCATTACCATTATAAAACTTTTTGTCCCACAAAGAAATACCTACAATAGGCTCAATCCAAATATTAGTCAAAATTCCCTTTTTTCCGTTCTCATATTCGCGAAAAATATTTTTAAAAAATTGTCGAACTTTAAGGTAAACAGAAATGCGTGTGCGTATACAGTGGCGCACATCAAAGGGTTCTCTCTCTCTCTCTCTCTTCTCTCTCCGCTTGTAAACATTCCCGCTCGCACCGTGTGCCAATAAACCGAAATATTTTTCCAAAGTCCGTAATACCCTTTCGCATGTATATATTCGCGCATTCCATTGTGACGAAAAATCGCGAATGCACTTGGAAATCCATCGTTGGACTCGGTCATAAAACACGACAAAGCCCTTACGGACCTTCGGGCTTTGATAAACGCAAGCCAGCCCGGCGAAAAGATGCAGCCAGCCGATGTCTGGGCGAAATCCCTCAATAAGTGCGCCGCAAGCTCTCCGCGCGCGTGCGACGTATCTACGCGCGACACTCGTCGACGTACACTCACTGCGCTCGTGACTATACGCCCGAATAAGGGGCGCGAGGGTAGAAGAGCGTCCAACCCTTTTAGTCTGCGCGGGGCGTGCACGTGCACACGCCGACGGCTAAAAAGCTGCCGAGGCTCTCGCTGCTTTTCCCTGCTCCTCTGCTCTTGATACTTGACCTTATACTCGAGCGAACGTCACGCTCGAGCTGCAGCTCAAATCAATAGTTTGCCTTCTTCTTCGTGCTGAAAACGCACAATGCCGTGCTTTTGGGATTTTACATATTTTGAATGCGGAAATTATTAATTTGAATTATTTATCGAGCGGTGCTTCATGTTGGAACAAGTTTTTATTTTTAATTTCAATTATACCAGGCGAAGCGATATTTGTTTCTGAAATCTTCTTAGTAATTGTGAAATTATGAATAAACATGATAGTCAAAGCGATAGTTAAAGTGAAGTACATCGTTGAATATTCATATCAGATTAATTACTAAATAGACCTGTTTAAAAATCAAACTTACGATTCAGGCTAAAAGCAACGATCGCCTTCGTAGAATGCTATATTGCATTAATAAGGTAAAAACAATTATTGTGAAATAAGATCAGTATTGTTTTTTTGCACAATTTGATATGGTGTTATTTGTAGCCATAAGAAAGGACATGACTCGTAAGGGTAGATAGTCGCTGCTTTATTATTTCGAACTCACGGCGCACTGACGTACTCGCGTTACCTGCTTCTCTCGAGAAGATAAGTTTGTTAAGCTTGAATTTCATTGCCTTTATATCAGAGCCTCTCTCTTTGCAACTTTAAATTACATTAAACTATGAAAACTCCACTTAATTAAATGCACAGAAAATAACTCGGCGTTGTTCTTCATAAACATACACTAGGCAGAATGTAAACTTTTGGACTGACAGAAATATTTCATACAAAAATTCCTAACATGACAGTGATTTCATTTGTTCGAGTATTTCGTACTGCATTTTTAAATCTATACAATGAACTGTCGCACATTATTACTCTTTATAGCGTTTTATGAAATAAGTTTATAAAATTCAGAAACATAAAAGGAAAATATTTTCCAAATAAAAGAGTTTTTCGCGCGTTATTTTTTAATTATTCCACACTATGTTATTCTGCGCGTAAAATCCTTCGATCTTATTTGTTATCGTTTTTCTCGTTAAAAATTTTGCAATAATATAAAACGGAAATTACGTTAACGCATTGCAAACATTAACTAACCCTCGGAAGCAAATCTGAAAATAACGAATTTTTTATCGAGTAAGCTCGCTTTACCCCGAGACCGATGAAAAAGAAAATAAATTCTCGGTGCCCCGATAAACGGAGAGAGAGAGGGAGGAGAATAAAAAAAAGTTCGTCGCGCTCGGGGATTTTGCCGGCATAAATAGTAGAGGCCCCGATGGCATTTGACCCTTGGCGAAAACCGGAAAAAGAAGACAAAGGGCGGGAGATGAGGGTATAGGGTATAGGGACAGGAGCGGGGCTAAGGGGGAGGGAGTGGTAGGGAGGTAAAGCCGTTTTCGAAATCGAGCAGGGTTAAATGTATGTGACACGCCGGCCGAGCGCGACACCGCTCGGCACTACGCGGACGACCGTAAATATAACTCCAGCGCTGATTCGGCCTGACAGCGATAGGCGAATCGCGCGCGACGCAGTCTTTCTTCGTGGCCCTGGCTGCTGTTGCTGCTACTACTGGAGGGATGCAGTCGAGAGAGAGAGAGAGAGAGAGAGAGAGAGAGAGAGAGAGAGAGAGAGAGAGTGACGAGGCAAAGGAGACGGAAACGAGGGGCTGCTGCTGCTGCCAACGGAAAAGGGCAAACTGAGCCCTTTTTATGTCTCTATCACATTTTTTTCACTTATACATGCGGTCGTACAGATGTCGTTGAATTTATTACTTGAAAATAATAGATTCGAGCTTTTTCACAAAGTAAGAAAAAGAATTTTTTTACATATAGAAAAAAAATAACAGTCAGAATTTTGTGTTATATGAGAATGAACCTGTTTTCTTTTGTTAACGCAACTTGGCTTTTTATGATTAATCTTGTGAAATTGAATTAAGCTAGATAAACGAAAAAAATTTCATTTCGATACTATATCAGGCAAGTTCAATTGAGAGAGGGAGTAGGCCAAACTAGTCGTCCTCAAAATCAATAGCTGAATTAAATCTTCGATTGAAACACGCTCGGCGCAACTGGAGTACTCGATAGATAAGGGAAAACGAGAGAGAGAGAGGGAGAGAGAGAGAGAGAGACGTCGAATGAGCAAGAGACGGAGGACAGAGCTGTGGGCCAGTGGAATTATGTATGAGAGCCAAAGGGAGTTGCGTCTAAGGGCCCTGCGGCGGCAAAGCAGTAGGTTATGGGTTTCGTGAGAGGGGCCGGGGAGCGCGTGGCCAGCTCTAGAGCGAGAGATTACCCGGGCATTAGAAATAGATGGGCGCGGGCACGATCCCTTCAGGATCTCCGAGGGGATTAGAAAGGATTACGCCGTGGATTAGCCGGCCGATTCGGCGGTTCCGGGCGTCGATTGAGATTTAACGGCGCTGACGTCTTCCCGCTAGACTGGCCTAGCTTTCTGCTTTCTTCTCGGCGTATATTGCCCCTCTCCCTACCACCATCTTGTCCTGCTGGCAACAAAGGCTAATTAGATGCAAGCTCAAGCTCCCTTGGTTTTATTTATTTAGTTTTTCTAAAAACAAAGGGTCGGTTTATAGGTCGAGAAAAAAAAGAGCGTGAGCTGCGGTAACCCTTGCTCTCCATGATGTGCAAGGGGTTGTAACTTCTTTTCTTTTTTTCAACCTCTGCCTCTCCCTCTATTTCTCTCTCGTCTTAAGCTTGTTTCTCCGTGCATTGGCTTTTCCGGTTTCGCCCGAGATAAAGTAGCTATTAGGAGCTGCAGTGCTATTAAAGTCCCGGCCACTAAATTTAGCTGATGCATCTGGTATTGATGAGCTTTTTATATTGGCCAACGCTGCCTAGTTTACTTTTTAAAGATAGCCTTTAAAACGCTTGCCCGAGAGGGATTTTTTTAAAGGAAGGAATTTTTTTAAAACCGTTATAAATCTTTTAGCCAATATCCATGAGAACGGAATTTATCTCTCGGTTACACTTATCTTATCTCTACCTACACTGTATTCATAGAAATGAAAAGTAAAAAAAAGGAATTGAATTTAAAATAATCAAATACTGCTAGACTATTAAAAAAGGATTTGAATATTTTTTCAGCTCTAAGATTCGATCTTGATATAGAATTCGGGTTCTGGACAAAGCAACGTATATCAAGGAATACTATTCATAATTTATAAGTCTTTAATCCATCAGCTGCTATATTATAAATCAAATTTTCACTTTCGCCGTTTATCAAGCCGCAGTTTCATCGCTGGCTTCGCGCCGATATCATCTATTATCGTCGAATAAAACGTTCATCTCCTCTATATATTTATAAATCTGCTCTTATCCAGAAAATCGAGCGCCATAACACTTTTTACGTCAACTTCTCCTATTCCCCGCGCAATTATGGCTATTCTAATGATGCCGCTTCTATAAAACTCCCCGGGGAACGTTCCGGATAATGCTCGGAAAAGATCGTATTTTTTTCTTAGCTAGAGACGCACCATATCCGGAAAGTGCTACGTCACCATCAAATAGATAAGACTAAGCGAGTGAGAGAGAGAGGGAAAAAGTAAAAGCCAGTGTCGCATCGCTTTTGTTTCATACAAAGCTCCAGGACACGAACCTGTCGTCGTCAAAGCTTGTAATGACGTTGCCAAACAAGGCCTCCTATGGCTTAGCTAAGCGGCGGGGGCGCAAGATGCAGGCCCTATTTATTTCGGTCATCCCTCCCCTTCGTCCTTCGGCTATCCCACCCTGCCGACTTAGTGGTCCTCGGATAGGGGTAATCATCGGGATAGAATAGCGGGTAACGAGCATGCGAGAGGAGCGAGGATGGAGAGAGAGAGAGAGCCTCGTGATCGTGGCGGCTCGTCTGCGCTGGCGGCGCCTCTAATCCGAAGCCCATATAGACGCTCGGCCCCGCTAGCCTCGAGAGATAAAGCTCTCTTTCTCTCTCTCTTGCACTCACTGGCCGAGGGTGGAAAATCTCTTCGCGTCTTTTCTTTCGCAATATGCCTTCCCCTCTCCCGTGTACCTCCCTATCCGAGAGCTCGAACGCCCCATTGTCGTTTCTCCGAACGCCCTTGCCTGGCTCTCTCTCTCTCTCTCTCTCTCTCTCTCTCTCTCTCTCTCTCTCTCTCTCTCTCTTTTCCTTCGCCCCTTCCCTCTTGCACGGTTTTCTCTTTCTTCGGCATTTACTCGGCGCACAATGAAAGCGAGACATTTCAGCGCTATTCTCCGAGCTAGAGGCTTCCAGCTGAGCTTGACCCTACAATCTGCACCGGCGGAAACAACAATACGTAATGACGTTCATTAGGCGAGAGCCGAGATGACAGTGTAGTGCGCAGGGCCGATTTTTAATTTTAACGATGACAGCGTTAAAGGGACGAGTCTACGCCAACCGAGACGTTAACGTCTCTCCTCCCTGCTTCTGACGTGTCTTTATTTTTCATTTTCTTAACAATTCTATTGTTGTTTATCTGGCGTATTATTTATATTATGGCATCGCCGAAGTAGTATTTGTGTTCAGTATATCGATAGTTGGAACTGATCAAATTCATACACTACCTGCATGGCGTTATTATCGAACAAAGCAATAGGTCAGCAAACTATTACGCGATCGATAATGAAGGCAACTTCTGAAGCAAATACGCTCACTTCGTCGACTGCACGTTCGAGCCTATCAAATTCATTCAGGCGGCAGTCGGGTACTTCGGAAAATCGAAAAGAGAGATGACCCGCGAAAGCCGGTCGGAGTAGAGGAGCTATACCGCCGAGGAATAAAAACATCTTTTAATAATGTAAAGAGATCTCGGCTTCTTAGGGAAGAGTCTGGAATATAAAGTTGAGCCCTCGGAGCAGCGGCGCGCCTGCCTATATCCCCGAGACTTTTCATTCGGAGGCGCACCTTGCGGCTGTGCGCAGCTTCGCTCGCTTTCGAACTTCGTAGAAAACTACTGTAGTCTTTCGGCACCCGTTGGCCCCCGCAAGTCGCGGCTTTCTTCGCAACCCCCGCCCCTTTTCTTCCCCCCCATCGCCGTTTGCTCTCCTCCTCCTTCTCGCCGTCTTTTTTACTTCTAAATCGGTAAGGAGGTGGTAGCGCTGATAGTCCGCCACGAGCGCATTTGCAACTTTTCTCCAGTAAATCAATTTTTCGCGTTCGCCAAATAGGATTCGTCTTACGGCCCGTCGCTCTACTCTCTCTCCCTCTCACTCCGAGTGGAAAGGGGAAAGGTTGGAACTTTTTCTATTTCACTTACTGTCCTGTCGATGAGGTTGGATTGCAACGACCCCCCTCTCTCGCCTTCGCTGGATAGTCGTTCGCGAGTGGATGGACTGGACGTATTGGGAGCTCAATCGAGCGGGATTTCGACCATCTCGTACACGCGAAGCTCTCTCTCTCTCTCTCTCTCTCTCTCTCGTCTCTCCCTCTCTCCTGCTGGGCTCGATTTCCAATGTTTAATGTACTTTTTCACTGTCGCTGATGAAAGATTCCTTCGTTTTATTTCCTTTACTCTCAATCCATTTTTTACTTGAATTTCGTTTTTTTATAATCTCGTTCTTTAATTTTTTAGAGTAGACTCTTTCTGTATATTCAGCGAAAGATTTTATTTGCGTTTTTTTTTGTTAAAAACGTGAAAAGATTTGAGAAGGGCTGAATGAAAAATTTATTAAAATTCAATAACAAAAACAATCATTTAAATTTTTCTTTCATTATTTCTATTAGTTTGTAAATAATTACTCCAGTTGAATCAAAATATTTCTCAAATAGTAGTCAAATTATAAAACTTTAACAAACATTACTTTTTTATTCCAAATAATTTTTTTCCTTAATCAAGTAATGGAAAACATATCTAGCATTCTTCGTGTAATAGCAATTTTCCATAAATTACAAGTAATGCAAGATATATAAAGATGATAAACAGTATAATAAAAGAAAAGTTACGGTTCCCTGCCAATTTCCATTTGAAGATATACCTTTGCAGCTGTGATGAGAAATAAGAAGCATATCCATGATACCCAGCGCGCTCTCCTCTCTCTCACCTGGCTTGAAATTGAGTTCTTTTTCACGTCCTTTACAACCCCCGTTAAATTTTTCTTTTCGAGAGAGAAAAAATAAGTGCACTTCTTGGCCGACGCTCGTAAATAAAGAATTTTCGTTCCTCGCTCTCGAGCGCCGGGATAAAACAAAACGCCCCGCTATCTTGGCGAGATCGCAAGGACTCGGCAAGCCGCAAAGATGCGCAGAGAGCAGTAGAAAAAGGAGTGGGGCCAGGGGGGCAAGGATGCTGTGCAATTCGCCTGCGCGGCAGTTAACCCCGATCCTTGTCTCTTGCCCTCCAACGCGTACCTTTACCCCACTCGTCGTCATCGTCGTTCCTGCAGTGCCCAAGTTGGCCGCGATTTTACGACGAGACGCATAACTGCAAAACGCTCGCGGACACCTACAGCCTCACCTGCAGCGATACGATTGTCTTGCTGGGCACTCGTTCTGGCTCTGCGGGAATTGGCGCGGCTCGTTTGCGACCAGACCCATTTGCCAGAATAAGGTGGCTCAAGAAGCGCGCTCTGCCTTTGTTTGCAGCCGAATGACTTATTAATCATGAGCATATCGCGGAGAAAGATCTTTCTTTTTCGTGTAGAGGGAATTTTCAGCTTGAAATTTGAAATAATCATATCACAGAATTGGTTTGTCGATTTTTAAGTGAAATATTCGGATTAATATGACAGCGTTATACTTGGCAAGTAGTAATAATCGATTATGGTCAGCCGAATATTGAGAAAGTGCTTTACGAGTCTGAATCGATACTGTATTAAATCTTTTAAAGCTACAATTTTTGGGTTATTTCAAATTGTTTATGCAATCATCCGTTAAACATTTAATTGAATACCAAATTGAACTGTTCTACAATTCATTCGTTCCATTTTCATTCAATTTGTAATAATTAGATGAAACCTTATCCTTAATTCGACGACCAGAAAAAAAAGTATGCCGAAAGAAAAGGTGAAAGAGTCATTAACAGTAATTGGTAAATGCCGTAAGTCCCGAACAAAAAAGCGTGTCTGGAAGGGGTAAAAGAGACGGCCCTACGAGATCGTTAATGAATCGCACCCTTGATTTTTTTTTCATCCTCCTCCCCAAGGTTCCCGCGCTCTTAATGTGCTGGAAGAAATGGCCCGCCATAAAAAGCAGAGAGTCTAAGCCAGCTGAGGCCGTTACGTCGTAATTTAGCCTATACGCGTATAGAGATCGTCCAAGCGATGACTACCAGTGTTTATCCCGTGGTAATCTTGGTAACCATAGCCGACCCTTCTCGATGTATATTCACCCTCGTCGTTCCAACGGGGCTCGATTCTATTTTTCGCCATTTCGTCTTGGCGGTGCCGTTGCGAGAACGCTTCTCCAAGGTGCCATGATATGTTTTTCATTGATGCGTTACCAGGAAGTACTTACGTCTCTTGGGGGGATTCCGGCTTAATATAACGAATATACGCTTGGAATATATCAAGCCGTAACAAAGTAAAGCGCAAAGTCAAAAGAATAAGCTCATGAAAAATGTAATGCTCAGGATAAATCTCAAGCGGCCACGGCAAATTGCATTTAATCATTCGCATAAATAATTTATACAGGGTTCGCGTTACGTGGAAGCTGCTCCAGATATACATCTATCAGCATGTATATGCATAAGCAGCTTCCAGAATATTGTCTCCGTGGCAGTATATCGCATAAAAATAAATAAGACTGACTCATATCGTTGAAAAGACTAACGGCCCAACTTCAGGAGCTTGCAACAGGGAGGAAGAGAGGCCTGTTTGCTCTCCGCTGCGCCCCCTCCCCCATTGAAAGTGAAGAAAAGCTTCCTCTCATTCCGCCCATCGGTCCGCTGGCTCCGTCGTGCAGTCCCCCGTTCGCTCGCTATCGCATCTTTTTTCCCCCCTCGTATCTGCCTACTCGTCGATCTCGGCTCCTCGGCTCCTCCTCCTGTCCTGCTCCGTTCTCTCTCTCCCCTTTACGAGCGGCGCACCGCATTTTTATACTTCCGGGACGCCGGGGGCGCTGGCGGCACGAGGTGCGGCTTTGTGTGCGCCCGTCTCGAGACGCGATCAATTTCCCCCGAGCTCTGAGCTTTCTTCCCTAGCCCTCCTCCTCCTACTTCTCCAGCCACGTCCACGTGTGCATGTGCTTGCTCTGCCCGTTGGAGCTACGTTCCGCCGGAAGACGCCGGCCATAAATGGTGCGGTTAATCAATCCGGCGAGCCCAAGCGGGATTGATTCCGGAGAACGAGAGGGCCGGACGCGCGGGCCAACTGTCGCGGATATACGCGCTCGAGGAAAATCTCGGCAACTCTCTCGGCCGATGTGCTCTCGTGGGGCCTCAACGAGAGAGAGCGAGAGAGAGCTTTTCATTCCGGCACTTTGTGTTTCGTGCTGCTCGGCTCCTATTGTTCGCCGCGAGCTGAGATTTATTACCGCTGGGAGACTGCCGCTGCCGCTGCTGCCACCACTGCGGCGCAACATTGATGTACTTTAATCACGCTCGATACTTTATTGGGTCGCGAGGGGGCTCGAGGCTGAAAAAATATTTGCTCGGCTTTACAATTTCTGAGATTGTTCGGTACATATTGTTTCGAACTATGCGCGAATAACGTTTTTTTTCCCTTCCATTATTTTATATATTAATTTTTTTTCTGGTATTTCGGGCGACTCCCGGACTGCATGCAAATAAAAGTTCCACGTACAGCAGAAAGAAATTTTAATCATAAAAAGTAAATCCACACAGCCAGATGCATTGTTAATTGAATTATTATGCAAGCAGAACTTGTTTAAATCGAGTTTAACCGTAAACAACCGGTAATATCCGATCAGTTTGTAAAAAAATCAATTAAAGCATATGCTTAAAAAAATATAGTCAAACTACGCCGGTAATAAAAACGTTCCACGTAGCGTCACCAAAGGGGTCATTCAAGTATATAAAGTCCCGAACGCCGCAAAAGTTTCGTCCGAACGAATTCCGCAAGAGTTGCGAGGGTGGCAGAGGCGGGAGGCGAAGAGCTAGGGGGGGAGCGGGTGGTAGCGCTTGAACTGCGGAATGTTATTGAAACTCCTACTTACCGCGGCTAGAAATTCTGGGAAGTCCGTGGGACGAGAGAGTGAGAGCTTGGGCCGTCGCGGAGCTTAAAGGAGCATCGCGTGCCCCGTTAGCATAAAGGACGCGTGAGAGCATGCGGCAACTTCCGCAGCCTCAAAGCGGCGCCGTGGCCAACCGCGCTCAACTCCGCCGGACCCCCCAAACTCCGGGGGCTTCGCAATCGCCCCGGCATCGATGCTTACGGACACGCTTGCTCGGGACAACAACACCTTGACGGACGCTCCTCACCTTCCTCCCCCCCCTTCCTCGGCTTCCGTTCTCCAAGGAACTGCTTTTATGCGTGCTCCTTGCGAGACGCCCTTCCTGTTCTTGAGCTTTACTTTGCCACGAGCAGCTTTCATGATGCGCCTGCTAAGTCGTGGATGCCGTGCGAGCGCTGCTATGAGAAAACTTGCATGAACACTTATTTTGAGATTTTCCATGTTTAACTCGTCTTTGATACATAGGAAGTTTGTACTATTATATATAATCGAACAATGCAGACCACATTGTGCTTTTGCAAAATCTTTCTTCAAATTTAATAAAACATTTTATAATTTTCTTTTAATACCTCGATTATAACGATTCCAATTCACCCTTGAACTTGGCTAGACTGCCAACAATAATCGAACCGTCAGATTCCAAGGGTAAAGTCCCGTCATTACATTTTTAATCAAAAGCTCGCTCATAGCAGCCCCTCGACGTTCCCTCACCTGCGCCGTAATGAAAACAAAGCACGCGAGCTCGTGAAAAACCTGCGTAACTTCCGATTCCCGCGGTTAATTAGATCCTAATGAAAATCCTCTCGGAAGGTAACGTTAACTGTGCGCGCGCGCTCTTGCGCCTCCCCCGCAAAAGAAAAGCGCTCTCGGCAGTCAAGTTTATGTAATTTCAGTTCGGCCGCCGCCGGCACTTTTCCGTTCCCGGTCATTCTCGTAATTTGCGCCCCGTAATCCAGCGTTTCATTAAGCGAGAGAGAGAGAACGGGGGAGGGGGGAGGGAGTCAGTAGAAAGGGCCAGAGAGAGAGAGAGAGAGAGAGGAAAGCCCGCGGCTATTGTCCCTCGGCCTGCGAACCGGACGACTCGTTATATCGCGTGCCCTGCGCGCGCGAACTGTCCAAAACAATGTTCCTCGACGAGGCTCGAGGGAAGAAATGGGAGAGGGGGGGCAGAGGTGTCCTAGCTTCGCTGGGCTGCCTCATGCGCTTCGGGCACGTCATGAATTTTCATTTTGCCGAGCAGCAGAGATCCCTTTTCAAAGGATACCCTCTCTCTCACCCCCTTGTGCTCCTCTTGCCCTAGCTCCACGTCGACGATAATGAGGGCTAAATTGTCGCTTGTCCTTCTCCCACCTTCACTCTCTCCCTCTTTTCCTCCCTCTCTCTTTCCTTCCTTCTTGGAGTATATCGTTTCGTTCGCCTCGAGGTCGGGAAGATTAAGTAACTCGCGGATATTAGACGCGCGAGCTTAGGGCGCGCCAAGATTTAGGCGCCGCAGGAATTTTCTGCCTCATACCTCCCCTATAGCCTCTCTCGCCGGGCTCGACGCTGCAAGGCTAAGGGTGAGGTGTGGAAACGACCTTAGCCAGCAGGGACTGAGCTGTAAGCGTCTGGAGCTTGGAGAAAACGATGTGCTTAAAGGCGAAAATGCGAGAGAGAAAGAGAGAGAGAGAGCTGCGAAATGAGGGATCGCGCGCGAGACGCGAAAATGACGCGCAGCCGGCTCTCTCGTAAAAAGACCTCGGCCCGTTATAATTTCGTCAGCGGCAAGGGAACGATGTGACGACGCCCTATAGCGGAATATTTCCGACACTGTCTTCTGGAATGCTATTTTCGACGTAATTAAAACTCTGCTCGCGCAATGCGCGCGCGAACTTTACAAATGTCGAGTAAGAGATGTCGCGAAGCTACATAAACATTAATAATCCGAAGTCGTTTAATGTAAATAACAATTCGGCCTGTTTATAAAGCGCGCAAATATAAACGTGAATAATCGAGCTAATAAGGATCGTTTAGTCGCACTTTTAAATTCTCGTTCGCCGAGCGTCAAATTTCCAAATTAAAAATCATGTCGGTTTCGTCAACGTCACAGCGGCGGGACATGTGGTGGTAAAAAAAAGGGATAACAAAGCTGCCCACCGATACGCTGTAACTCAATTAAACTCATAAATTTTAAAAGTAGTGCGGGTCAAGTTGTAAAGCGAGCCGGACAATGAAAGGGCCCTATCCGAGCAGAGGGGGACACGCAGAGTTGCCGCAGCGGCTGTCCCTGTGCGGCTGGTGCACGTGTCGAGAGCTAAGTTACGACGGTCGCGGTGATGGTATTCGGTGGTAATCTGAGCCAGGCTCAGGTGTCTTTCGCGTTGGGCTTCAAAACCATTGAAATGTTAGAGAATTATGATGTGGTATTGGTTGTGGGATACACACACACACTTAATACGTAGAGAGAATATTTTTGACGAACCTGCAGTATATCAACGTTCTTTTGTTCTGCGTGTCACATAAAAAAGAGACGACAATTTCCCGTGAGGTTCTGAGTAAAAACTATAGTTCTTCCGAAGATTAGTATGGTTTAAATAACGCACTCTCAATCCTGCCAGGCTGTGACGCAAACTAGCATAAGAATAAAATTATTCAAATGCGTACTAAAAATTTATTTCACGAACGAGCAAAATAAATGTCCCAGGCTTAGCGCGCTCCCCTCTGGCATTAGGCGGTATAATCAAATGCAGCTCTCACGGAGAAACGATACACAGGCCCGACAATGAGCAAGAAAGATAGTAGCGAGGGAGCCGAAAGAAAGAGACATATAAGTGCAATTTTTTTAAAATGAACGAAACGCCCGAGGGGCCCCAGGGTGGGATGGACGACGGAAGGCCGATCTCGCAAACACTCGGGGCAGCAGCATCTCTCCCATCGTCTGCGCGTGTATATATACTCCGCCTTATGCCCGATGATATAAACGCCTCGAGGCTCCCTGAGCGCCGGCCGACCTGTCCCTCTCTCGCCACTTTTTGGGGTGAACAGCCCCACGAGCCGCTCTGTCTATAGACATGTGCATTATCCCAGCGGAGGGCTCTTCTCGTCCGCTCCTGTCCCCACGCATATACATATAGCCTGTGGGAAATATACGTGGGATATATAATATACATGTAGATATACGCTTCTATATATATCGGGGCTCATTCTTAAAGAGAATCGCGAAAGATTCTCGGCCGACGTGATCTGCATTCGACAGCGATGCGACCGTAATAATGGAAAGCTAGGGAAAAACGCCTCTCGGACTCTCTCTCTCTCTCTCGTGCTCGTGTGACCCTATAAATGTGACCCGGGGAAGGTGTGCGTATTTCATTGACGTAGATAAGCAAGGAGCCGCGCGCTATTTTATGGGCCCGGGTAAGATTCATTTACATTTAATACTGCGCTTGCCGCTGGCAGATATATTGACTGGGATATGCACGATTAAGAATATTAAAGAAATGTTGATATTGCAATTTATTATTTCTATCGTACGATTAATTAAGAGCGAAACATTTTTATTTCGATGAAAAAGTGAAATTTTTTAAAAAAATTTCACTTGACAAATTATCTAACAGATTTATACATTCAGTTTCGTTATCTTTTGCAAAGATATTTTCAAGAAATGGATTTTTGGAATAAATTACTTAAAAAATAAAAATTATTATTTTAGAAAATTCTGTATAAATTGTAAAAACTATACGAATTGTTTAAACAATTTATTGCAAAAGAAATTTTTTTTTGCTTCAGAGAATATAACAAGAGACTAACATACAGATATTCAACATTGTTTAGAAAAGCTTTTTTACTGGTATTTGTATCAATTCACAAAATACACCAATCTACATCGCTACTATTGGATTACTATTTTACTGTGTTTACTAAGCGTAGTTTGATACACTTTATTTTCTTTTATTGTGCAAACAGAACGCAGTATAGAAACTTCTATATAATCCATAAACATTTTTCTTAAAACAGTAACTAATAAAAGAACAATGAGGAGCGATATATAAATTCCTTCTAACATATGCACATACAAATGCATTTTCGTAATCTCGAGAAATAAAGAGCCGGCGAATCTGACGCGACGTAGCGAAGTTCAATCGACCAGATATCCCACGCATTTTCCCCGAAATGGCTCTTAAAGATCCTTAACATACTCGTAAATAACCTAAGAAGAGGATTTTACACACGCGAGCCTCTAGAAGAGGAGGTAGCAGTAGACAAATAAAAGGAGATAAAAACGTTGAAAAAAAAGCTACATTGAATCAGCGAGGCTCATATATTCCATACAAGCGCTTGCAAAAATATTCCGCATATAAATTCGGCTACACTTTTCTGTATACGTATATACTCTCGGGCACCAACACTGCACAATAGAGGCCAAGGGGGAAAAAGCAACCGACGAAAAAGGAGAAAGTAAGAAAGAAAGAGAGTGAAAGGAAGAAAAGCTGAGAGAGGGAGCGAGAGAGAGAGAGAAAGTTGAGAGTTTTTCCCCGGGCTGTGGCTCTTATCTTCATACCGACATCGGTCCGCGACCCGAGTCCTCGATATTATCGATATTTTATTCGTATTTACCCTGGACAGGCTTCGCCAGCTTTCTTCGTGCTTCAACCCTCTTCTCCCTTTTTCCTTCTCCCTTTCGTTAAGCACCATCGTCCCCTTGCATGTACGCAGGATATGAGCTGTAAGAAGTCGCCGTTAACTCCAAGAATCGCGTCCAGCCGTACAGGGATAGTACGAAAGGGAGATGCGTCAACTCTAGAGCGGTGACGAGGGGGAGGGGGAGAATAAGTGCGGTAACGGGGAAGTTCGCCCGATTCCACGGCTTATTTAACGTACTTACCGCCTGGCATTTTCTATCCACGACCCGAGATCGCCAATGTCAACACGGCACGCAGACATCGTATTTATCTTTCTCTCTAAGATTGAGCTGAATTTCTTTTTTCTTTTTTTTTACATCCGAACATCGACCCCTTATCCATAACGCTCCGGTAGCGTATAATGTTGAGCTACTTTCTTCCACGGGGAATATCGATGAGTCGCCACTATATCATCGCGGATTTGGAAATCACACGCTACGACTGAAACATTGAGTTTGTGTGGATGCGCTGCTCATTTCGTTTTGAGGCGTTTTTTCTGGGCTGTCGCTTTGTCTGGATTTACTCATAATCTTGATTAACATTGTTTCTTAAGAATATTTTCGTCGGTAGAAAAGTTTCTCGTTGAAAATTAATGTTGGATTCTATATTTTCATGATTGAGATTCTTATTTGTACTATTTATAAAAATATACTGAGACATTATCCACTGGTGTTGTTCTTGTCTGACTCTTACAAAATACAGTTTTTATTAGAAAACTATAGGTCAACTTGTCAAATGTTAGAATAAGAAGTGACGTTACAAGATTGGAAACTGAATAATCTACCGTTGTTAATACCAGTTCCCACAATTCATTGTTTCAGGAATCTAATTAAGCCAAAGACAAAATCCACATACACACAGGCGCAGAAGTTAAACACTGGTACATCAGGACAAAGCACAGCTTAGCAATAAGAAAACGTCATAAATGACCCCGTCTCATCCAGTCCGCACACGCGTCGACCCGCCCCTCGTAAAGATTACGTTGGCCAGAGAGCAATATGACGAGCATGAAATCCAGTGCGTGCTAGGACAATATTGTCGCTGTAGCCAGCCGGCATCTTCGGCGCGAGCCATCGGCTGTACATGTCCCCGCTCTACGTACCTTCCCCCTTACCACCCTCGGCACTTTCGCCGTTTTGTTTGTCCTATCGATAAATCAGACGCGAGACTCGGCTGAGAGACAATGGACGAAAGCGCGCGCGCGAGCTCGGCTTATACGTTCCGTTGTATGGCCCCGGATAATCCGTGGGCGCGCGAGCGTTATTGGCACGGTTTACTTATCTCGCTCTATTCGCGCCGGCTCTATGCCTGCCTTTGGCAAATGTTTACAGTACCAGAGGGCTCAGACCGATACAGACGTTTATGCGAATATAAGCGAGTACCTACAATAACTTTGGATCTCTCGCCTGATGTCTGCTATACGTCTTCATCTCTGCCCTTTTGTATCTTTGGTTTTACACATGACCTTTTGATTTTTGCTCTTACATTTGAGGTATCCATTGAGAACTATGAAAATTTAAGTTTTTCAATTCACGAGCCATTGTTTGAGATGTCGATTCCTAGAGTTAACAGTGAGGGTATGAGAAAAGAAAAAAAAACACAAAACGTCTAAGGACATTAAAACCCATAAATAAAATACGTACACTGAGAGAAAAATATAGTTGAGGCAACTAAAGCTGTACTGTTGAATGTGAGCAACCAAAAATACTGTTGGTTTGACAGTACAGCTGTTGACTCAACGTATATGCTATCGATTTTATAGACGCGCTGTTGTTTCGGGCGATTGACAGATTTTCTCGAACCGCGAAACGCAATGCACATCTTTTGTGAATTTATTATTTCAATAAACTTTTTCTAAAATACAAAAGTAGTTGTATTGATTTAAAAAGTGTGACCCCTACAATATTAATATTTTTATTGTACAATTAATAATAAATATATTTAACTTCAATTACGTCTTAGTTATAACATCCCAGCATTACGCATTTTATGTTAAAAAATTAAAATTTTTATTTTATTAAAATTATGAATAATTATTTAAATTATTAAAGTTGAAAAAGATACAAAATGTAAATATGTAAATAGTTACTGTGTATATCGTCGCTCTAGACAAAGAATATTATGAAATAAATAATTTCAGACAAAAAACAATTTTATTCATAAACTTTCTGTCGAAGAACATTTCATACTTAAGATTTCAGATGAAAAACATAATACTTGTTCAATTTCGGACAAAAACCATTTTATTCTTAAGATTCTCGGCGAAAAAATTTTAGTTTTCGATTTAGTTTCATTATAAGTTTTTCAGCTATATTTTGTGCTTAGTCTTATGTGTGCAGCGTATGTTACAGCAGGCTTATAAATTCTCTGTTTTTCATAAACAATTCACAAATAAACAAATTTTTTTAATAAACCGCTTCCCACTCACCCAATAACATAGGCAAGTGGCCAAGTATTATTATTTGAATAATTATAAATAAATGCACTGCCACAACCCAATAGCCCAATAGGCTGTGGCGCATTTTTTGACCGCTATAACTAGTTTATCACGGCCTGTAGAGTTTTTTGAAAAAAAATTATTTGAACCCCAAAGCATGTTAAATTTTTTTTTATACAACGCGTTTTGATGCTAGCAATTCATCGGCATTAAAATTATCTTTCTAAATAAAAAATTGAAAAAGTTATTAACAAAAAAGTGAGCAAAAAAATTTTTTAAAGGTTTGATGCGATATAAAAACAATAAAAATTAATAATTTTCATGGTTTTTTAACATGGGATTAAAGTGCAACTCATAAAGAATAGTGTTTAGTCGAAAAACTTCGACTAAAATCGTGAAAATTCGAATTTTAAAACACGAAGTTGGGCGACAAGATGAGGTGCCTTTGTTTCTGAAAAGAAGGAATGAAGGCGCTTGAGGATGCGTGCTATTGGCTCCTCATTTTGTCGCGTTGCCTAGCATCCCTTTTATTTTGTTTAAAACGAGTCTAATTTCGCGAGAGACGCGTTTTTCAGTTTCAGTCCTTCTCGACAAACGCTCGGAGACAGATTAAAAATAATTAATCTCTTTTCCTATAAAAAGGGCTTGAAAATAAAACGCAACAGTCGCGAGTAATCGGCGTGATTTCACGTGTAGCCGGAATCGCTGCGGCTAAGTTTTATCTCGTTTTTGCGAAGTTACGGTTTATCATTAAAGATATCTTAACAACTCATACACATTTCATTCGTACAATTATTCAAACACACACTTACACAAACACACAAATCGAGAGAGACAGGAGTCAAGTCGTGGCAGAATAACTCTTTTGAGTACCACGCATCAAGGCCTCGGGTCTCCGGAACCCGCGCATTAAGCCGCAGCGTCTTCAGTACCTGTGCAATCAAGCCGCAACATCTGCGCACCAAACAAGCCACGGCTTCTTAGTATCCGTGCGAATCGAAGCAAAGAGGAGGACACAGAAAACACTTTAACACTCCGTTATCCATCCTTAATTCGTGGCCTCTCCATTTGAAAAACATAATTTTACGTCAAATTCATTATTTTCTTAACGTAAGATACATAATTCAAATTTAGTTTTACTTTGTTTGTAAAATTTAATTTGAATTTTCAAGGGGGTTTCCTCCTCACGGAGTTTCCTCCTTAGAGCCACCAAATAAATTCATTTGTGGCTCCTAACTGTGTGTACCTTTTTTTCATTTTCCTAACCCTTAAAAATAATCTAAAAAACGGTTGTGAAAAGCTCATACAAATAGAATGCGAGGGTAAATTTTATTCTACGACCAAAACTCGAAAACAGTTAACACATTTACAAGATCACCTTTTTCGAGAAAAATCGATATATATCGAAAACTAATTAATATTTTCCAATTATTGAAAGTGATTTTTAATAGGCACGTAAGCTATACTTTCACCTAATATCACTTTAAAAAACAAAAAATTGACTGAGATACAGAGTACCCTTATTTTGATGGTTTCTTTGATATATCTTGAAAACTAATATAACAATCGATATTCATAAATACACCAATCAATAGGTTTTTCATTATTTACAACTTTTTAGTGTATCGTTTTCTGATCGGATTCATAGTTTTTATGCTCGAGATATTCTCGAAAAACTGGTTTCTGCAACTTTGCAAATTTTTTCGGCCACCCCGTTAACTCTAGGAAGGTAGACGAAATTGTATGATTTTTTTAATAAATTTTTTTAAATCGTAGGATTTTTTGTTTGCTTATAATACCATAAAAAAATATTTTTCCAGAAAATATTAAAATATATTTTTGCATTGAAATATAATTAATTATAATACATTTAACCAATAAATTGTTTTTCGTCAGAAAATTAAAGTTATAACGTTTTTCATACAGAATTAAAAATTATAACATTTTTCGTCAGGAAATTTAAGTTTTAACGTTTTTCATCCAGAATTAAAAATTATGTTTTTCGTCAGGAACATGAGATATAATGTTATTCGTCAGAGTGGAGGCTTATAATGTTTTTCGTCTGGGGCGACGATATATTCAATTTCAAAAATAGCGCTCTTATCTATAGTTCGCTAATCAACCGCTAGGCGCTTAGCGCTGCGCCGCTCTTCTCGCAAGCGAGTTAATGGTCTTATGTACATATAAAAGGTTATATTCTTGCAGAAGTTCCTCTAGGACTTCAAATTTGCTGTTGTGTATCTTGTCGGTAATTACACTGTATCTAGATAATATATCCTAATTTTCTAATCTGGAACTGATCCAAAAGATTTAATATTGGCTCAAGTAGAGCCAGTGTTCGTCTTTTCAGTAGAATTTTCTATTCAGTAGTATCTATACTAAGTAGAAAATTCTACTGAAAATACGAACACTGAGTAGAGCATCATCTGTACATTCGGTTAACATGTAGAACCATTTATCTTATCGAATCTTGACATTTTAAATTTCTTTTGAACATACTGTACTTCGTATTATTGTATGAGAAAAGAATCCACATTGTTCAATCCCCACAAGCTTATTTCGTAAATAATCTTCAGCATTGACCTGTACTTCATTAATATATTCTCCGTACATCTCCCTGTAAAAAAAACATGTATGTAAAATAACATAATATATATATTTATAATACACTCATACCACATTCACTGGCATTTACAATACTTTTCTGAATATTTCCTACTTACAAAAAGGCAAATCCCAAGGAAAATACTCAAGTATCATGCAGTCCTGTACAACAGCTGATTGTGGTTATGAGAATGCAAACATTGGCTTTAGTAGCATGTATGGGATAGAAATTTATTCTAGACAATAAAAAAAGAATAAAATTCCATTCTGCCCTAGCACAAGATCAGTGTTCGTATTTTCAGTAGAATTTTCTACTCAGAAGTATCTATACTAAGTAGAAAATTCTACTGAAAATACGAACACTGCACAAGATGCTCATTGGAGCTTTTATAAATATTTAAAATGTTATGCACACAAATAAGCAAACTCACAAATTAAGAAAAATATAAGCTTATCATTTAAAACTAAATTCAATAAAAATGTTATATATAATATTTTTTTGAGACTTGCACAAGGTCCTTGTCAAATTAGGAAAATTTTTTACATACTTTTTCAAGTTTTTCACTTTTGGGGCTGGGATCGCTTTTTCTTCCCGAGCCGTCCGGTTTA
The DNA here is from genome assembly GCA_030522585.1 of Anagyrus pseudococci. NCBI lineage: Eukaryota > Metazoa > Arthropoda > Insecta > Hymenoptera > Encyrtidae > Anagyrus > Anagyrus pseudococci. The sequence goes on from JAPYYQ010001581.1 coordinate 33,977, forward strand.
TAGGGAACCGCCGTCCCGGCTCCTCCCTAGCTTCGGGAGCATCCTCCCGGGCCTGCTGGACGGCCAGAACCCGGTATACCGGTAGGTCCTCCGCCATCGGAATCCTCATCTGGTGATGGGGAAGTAGTATAGGGAGCTGGGGCCGCGGCACTGGGAGCCTGAGTCCCTGTTCGTGGAGTGGGGGACAGGCTGGGCTCTCCGGAACTACTTCCTCCTGGAGAAAAGGCGGGAGAACCGAAAAAGAGAGAAAACCGGGAGATTTTACAAGAGAGGAAAAAAAATAGAGATATCGGGGTAAAAAAATAGGAGAGATATTTAAGGGAGAGAAAAGGATGGATACCTGGAGGGAGAGGTCCAGGGGCTCCTTCATGGGCTCTTCTTTAATAAAGACAACTGCCATCGTGTCCGTCTCTGGCTGCGTTCGAGAACGAAACGGCCGAGAGACAGACCGGGAGAGGACAGCGCCTCTTGCGCTTGTTCGCGGAATTTAAGGGGCTTCCCACAGTAAAAACTTTCCTAGTGGCTCCCTCTAGTTAGGAGGTAGCTCCCCCTAGTTAACCGTTCCTCCCACGCAACAATGTTTATGGACCGGGTGGAATAAAGGGGTGCGCCGAATAATATTCATAAATACATCAATAAAATTGCAATCTTTTTTTGTATTTTTCGAATTATTTATTTCAATCGAGAATTTAGGATTATTTTTTTATTGATACGTTTTTTAAAGTACATTAGAAATAATGTAAATGGTATGTATAATAAACTTACTTTAATGTTATTCTTGACTGCGTCAATATGTGGGTCAAAAACAACACAGCGGCATTCTTTTTTACAGTCAATCAAATCAAAGGATAAACACTTTCTATCTATGAGTTTTGAACATCTCAGATTGCTGTCACTCTGGCCTTGAATATTAGGCTAAAATTATAATGAAAAAAATACATGTAAAAAAATTAGTATTGATAAATTATATTAAGAAATTAGTAAAATTTTTAGTAAAACTTGCGATTTAATAATAAATATTTAAACAAAAATAATCAATTACCTATTCAAATATGTCTCAACATGTTCGAATGAAACCTTTTGTATTTTCGTTGGTGTAGTACCGATCATTTTCTTAGTTCTTTTAGACATTGTTAAGGAGGCTCCGAACCGCAGCGGTAGTCAACTGCGGCGACACGCATCGAAAAAAGGGCTACTTGCGTTCAACTCGCCAGTTCTCTGCGAGTTATTGCCGGATTGATTCGAAAAAATAGACGTGTTTTTCAAATGTTCTAGTGGATGATAGAGTTGGTCCGAATTATAAAAGTGCATTTAGGAAGTCAGAAAAAATTATAACCTAAAAAGTTGCGAAAGTCTACGATCGATTAAAAAAAGTGTTCTAAATTTTCTTAATTTGCACTTTTTTATAGACAGCATTATTCAGTATCGTCTGAAGAACTTGTAAATCAATTTTGAGGCCAATATCTTGTAAATAAAAAATTTAGCACACAAAATAGTGATACAGTGTCGCGCGGCCGGACGTGTTTTATGGCACAAATTTGTTAATAACTTTTGAAAAAGGTCGTTTACCCATTATTTCAAAAGTGCCAATCTACTCAGGATTAAAAAATCTTTAGGTATGCCAAATTTCGATAACGTCAATATTTTTATTCTTAGTCAATCGAAACAAACAAAGTTTAAAAAAATAATTACAATGTATTTTCCGTAAGAGACTTATTTTTTCACTTTGTTTAGATTGACTAAGAATAAAAATATTGACGTTATCGAAATTTGGCATGCCTAAAGATTTTTTAATCAAGAAAATTTATAACACACTTTTTTCAATCGATCGTTAGACTTTCGCAACTTTTTAGGTTATAATTTTTTCTGACTTCCTAAATGCACTTTTATAATTCGGACAAACTCTATCATCCACTAGAACACTTAAAGAACACGTCTATTTTTTTCGAATCAATCCGGCAATAACTCGCAGAGAACTGGCGAGTTGAACGCAAGTAGCCCTTTTTTCGATGCGTATCACCGCAGTTGAGTACTACTGCGGTTCGGAGACTCCTTAAATTGGCCTATAATGTTTTAAAATAAATTCAGAGATCGAAAAACATTATTTAAAAATGAACTTATTAAATTAATTTATAGCACAAATTAGTAACTTAATGTACTTATATGAAAAAATTTAAAAAAAGTTAATTTTATTAAAAAAAATATGAATAATAGTCATATAGAAATAATTCTATTATGTGTCGTCTTTAAGAATAAATTTTCATGTAAATTAATTGTTTCAAAAAAACTTTTATCACAACATTTATAAGCCATTTATTTAAAAATTAATAAAAACAATTAAAAATTTGAAAAGTCATCATTAAAAATAATTATTATAGATATGTAACAATCACTTTAGTTTGTGTCGTTTTTAAATATAAAACTAATGTAAATTTAATAACAATTAATAACAATTATTAAAGCTAATGGAAAAATAGAATTTATAACTTAAAATTGTCGACGATCCCGATGAAAGAAATTTGAGCACTATATTCCTTCAGAAATGAAAAGAGGGCCAGTGAAAGCGTTGTTGACTACGCGAGTAAACAAACTCAGCTGATGTTCAGATCTATAAGATAAATTGCCATTACGATTGGATTTTAATGCCAAGTCTTGAGCACAGACCAAACCCCACAAGGACAGGCCAATAGTGCTCTTGGCAACACTAGACGTACGCAACGCCTTCAACTCAGTGAGGTGGGCGGACATTGTGCGGGA